>CAJQZM010037851.1:587-15757 GCA_907164665.1 Colias nastes | reverse complement strand
GAAAACGTAAACATGTACCACGGGCGAAGCCGGGGCGGACCGCTAGTATCATATAAAAATGAAACGCGTTTTCCTTGGTAACGGCATCACGCGTGAACGGGTGGACCGATTTCGATAATTCTTTTTTTATTATATTTCTTGAAGTACGAGGATGGTTCTTATGTAGAGAAAACGTAAATATGTACCACGGGCGAAGCCGGGGTGGACCGCTAGTTTAACTTAATTATATATTTATAGTCTGTAACAACAAATATACTTAGCTCGACTTTTTGTCGCATGCACAGTCTGAAGCTTGTAATATAATGTCAATAAAATACTTCCTCATCAATATACAAACAAAGGTCGAAAGTATCTCAAACATATCAACAACGAAACAAATTTTTAAACGTAGTAACAATAGCAACGTTTGATAAGCCCTTCCCTACTAACTAAGCTAACCCTTTGTGATCGGCTCCGGCTTATTGGAGCCACTCTGTGTAATAATATGAAAGGCCATTGCAATTTTCTTACGCGAACATGTAGTACTCGGGTGTTGTCCGGTTTTGTAAGAACGGCAGACATCTCTGAATGGCACTTAGGTTGTCCACTATAGATAAAACTTTACGCACACGGTACAACATTCATATTATATCGGATACTTACATCGAAGTGAAAATTTGAGGGAAACTCGAAACTAACTATTATTTATGATTTAGATTGATAAAGTTAAAATTACATTTAAATGAATTGGTTAAAGGTTACTGACTCATATTATTTGTTAATTACCTTGGTGGATACTCTAATTATACAATTATAAACCAATTTTGTTTGTAAGTTAGTTGAACTCAGAATTACCATAAAATGTATAATTAGGTATGTAGAATTTGTATAGAAATGCTCTAATTCTTGAAAATGATTTTGAAGTTGAATCAAAAGAATTATTAAAAAGTTAAAATGGTTTAATATTACAGATATACCTAAGTAACAACTAGAAGCCATCCAACTTTAATCAATGAAAATTAAGCATATAATTCTCAAAATGGATCTCATATTTCATATTTACTACAAAGGTAGGGTCAGGCCCATATTATGTTTCAAGTTTCATATGGGATTATCATAAAGGATTGTTATAGTGTAAAGTAAACATTAATTGTATATAGTTTGTAAAGTAAACTTGATTTTGTAATAATTACAATACTGTTTATAATAAACATAACAGCTGAATAAAGAGGAATAAAGCATTGAAATATTTTGAAGAGTTCCTCAAACTTGAAAGGTTTCAACTTTTAATAATTAGTGAAACTACTTTGCAATTACACAATTTTAGCTTTTTTGACCTCAGAACAAAATAAGCTTGAAAGATTTTATTGTGTTTTCAGTAACTATAAAGTGTATGCTATGTAACTATATTTTGTATAGCATTGTTAAAAACACTCCTGTATTACTCTATAATCTATATATTATAATATAAAAATGAAATCCTTGGTCACGGCATCACGCGTGAACGTGTGGACCGATTTCGATAATTCATTTTTTATTATATTCCTTGAAGTACGAGAGTGGTTCTTATGTAGAAAACATAAATATGTACCACGGGCCGGGGCGGACCGCTAGTATATTATAGTTTTGAATTAACCTTGTGTATAGCAATATGGTTTCTCATATAATAATATGGTTAATCAAATTCTATTCAAGCGATTAATTAAACTATAATTTGAATATTTGTGAATGGATTATGGACCACTTCTTTGAAAAGATTGAATATTTACCCATTATTTGTTCAATAAACTTTAACCAATTTAATTCCTACTGAAAAATCAATCAAGAAATAAATAAAAATTTCATAGGCCTACTTGGGAACATTTAATAAAAACTTTATTTAAAATTCTCAACAATAATCAAATCGTAAATTAATTTTACGATAACAAATCTCAACTACACACAAGGGAAAAAATATTTTATTCCAAGTTTACGCCAAAAGATTTGCGTGAAATTATTCAAATAAAGTTTTAATTAATTTAGACAAGCGGTGCCAAATTTTGGTGAACTAAATTTAATGTTCGACGCCCGATTCTGCGTGATTTTTTTTAATACAGTGAGTTTTTTTTTTATTACACTACGTAAATAAAAAAAAAAAGAAAGCGTTATTTCATAACAAAATCCTAGGGGGTGACGCGAAACCAAAATATTTTCTCTTACCTACCAAAAAAGTGCTGAACACGGCCATGTTAATGTTTTCACTCCGAAAGCAACTAAATTGTGATAACATTGCGTAATCAAATGTAATTGAACTCAAATTACAAAAAAAAAAAACAACCCAATATACATATTCTATAGAGATTCAATGCAACAATATGCGAACTGAATGTATCGGAAATAAGGAGGTCGCTAAAATTTTTCACTTTAACGGTTCTAATATTGTATCAAACCTCATTATTTAATCTCTGTAACAACAATGGTAACAACTATATAAATGAGCAATAATTGTTTACCTACCTGAATTATTCTTCTGTTACAAAATGAATCTTGTGTGAAAATTACTCCATATTCAATCACTTAATATCTTGTTACATGCAACTCGTGGAAAAACTATTTAATACACTGCTAAAATAATTCTTTAAAACTTTCACACCACCATGTAAGAATACATAAAAAATATAATTTACAGATAACACAACTAAGGAACGTTTAATTGCGTTGTTAGATTTCTTTGTTTTCACTGCGCGCGAAGTTTAAAATTCGAACGCCGAAACGATAATATTTAATAATCTGTGGACCGAATTTTGTGTCGAGACATTTTTGTTTCATAATTTTAGTTTTCCAAATCCAAACTGTATTGTCGGCCAGCAAAGAAAAATTACACAAGGAGGTCGTAACAATATGGTTATATTGTTGTAGGGCAAGGTTGAGCATTAAATGGGTACGAAATGGATTAGATGTTTCACGATAAAGGTTCGGCGATATATCAACTTACTTTAACAATAGATTCGATAATGCTCCCTTTGTTCTGCGTAGGAAGAAAATTATTAAACAATTTATGAATTTCATTCAAGTGGAATTTAGTGAATGGTGTGATTAATGTAAAACGAGCTGGTGGATAAAAGCAATTGTTGAAATATTTTATGTAAGTATCGTGAAAAATTATAACGAGAAAGTGGATTATTTTTTGTTTTATTAGACAGGGCACTTCAGTTTCTTTGTGTATTTGAATATTAAAATATTTTCATTATATAAAAACTTTTTCCTCAAGCGCACAGATTATAAATTTGATATTCAGACCGTAATAATTAAACTCACACCTTTTTAAAGTACTACGGAATAATGCAATCTCCTTTGTTTCAAATTACGAATCCGTTATACCTTCTAATTTTTTTGTAAATTCTACCTAATTTTCTTCAGGTAGCGTAGTGCGGGACCGATGAAGTTATAATTTAAAAATTATTAATGTATAAAGATAGTTTTAGTTATAGGAATCGGATAAGTGAAATTATTGTAAGTACTTTAATAAGCAAAAATAAAATAGAGCAAAATTGCAAAAACAACACACTTGACTATCATCAAATGACTAGGTATACAAGATCATTAGTTATGAGTTTCGTCACGTGCCAAAAGATCCTTGTAGCCGTAGACAGATTCTCTGTCTACGCTTGTAGCACTATACACTGAGTTTTCAACTATCAATTGAACGATTATATTTTATCAAGAGATTGAACGATCAACTTTTTCAGTACAATAATAACAATGGTTGTCGTTTTGGCACGAATTGGGTAGCGTGATTGATTGTGAACCATAGTTCCATATTGGAATCGGGAGTCAAGATCTCTATTTATAGATGTATTGTATTGTTGTGACGTATAAAACTTTAATAAATAGTATATCTGAACTTATAAAAACTGAAGGAAAGATTTAATATTTTGTTGGATTGTTATGATTTTACTTAAAAACAGTCTAATGAATTTAAATCAAATAAGTATTAGAAAACTCTTTTGGATAAACATTTTCTATTTTTTTATTCGCACGAAAACGGGTCAATCGGATAGATTAAAATATTCCATAGTTCTACGAATGTGTACCTATTATCTGGAGTTTAATATGAAAAAAAAAAAGCTATATATTTGTTTATAGTGTCCCATACCATACCTTTATGATCTTACAATTCATTTCTTGTGTACACGTATAAGTACTAAGACATATTATTTTAAATTCAAATGCTATATTAATATTATGATCTCATACGAATTATAACATGGTTCTTAAATATACAGACGTACAGTCATGACCTTTTTCTCTTTAAACATTTCACATCTGTTACTGATCGATTTTCTTCACGGGGTTAAATTTAATCAACCTGCTAGGCTTTGCCAGACATTTTTTATTAGCTTCCAATTTGATCAAATAAACTATTTAATGTTTATTAGTATAAATTAAGAGACATACAGCTATTATAGTATACCTAATAGAATATAATGTAGGTATACTCAATCTAAAACATTATGTGATCCTGATTACTTATAAAACTGAATTAAAGAAAGTCGTTTTTGAAACTACGTTATTAAGCAGGGTATTAGCATTGATTTTTGTAGGATTTGTCTGCGATTTTAATAGGATAATAATTGTTTAAAAATATGAAAAATACTACAAAAAGTATCAATCCGGAAGAAACCAACAGCATCTAGGTTATTAATGTATCTGTACAGAAAAATAACATAAGCATAGTTAACATAAACCCATGTTCGGCCCTTAGCAAACCACTCGGCTCACTCTAGTGAGTGCCAAAAAATTACCATAACCGTACACTATAAAGTTTATAATCCAGAGCGAGACGAGCGGTATGTAACCCTTCTTTTTATGATACTTGAAGATCGCATAAAATGCTATTTTATAGCTTACACTACTTCGGCTATACGCTGTGTGTATACGTTTATATTTCTCGGGATAACTTCTTAGCATCATATCTTCTTTCTTTTTAATACTATGTACATACTATTTATGCATAAATATTAGAAAGCTGAAGAGTTTGCTTGTTTGAACGCGCTAATCGCAGGAACTACTGGTCCGATTTAAAAAAATATTTCGGTGTTAGATAGTCCATTAATCGAGGAAGGCTATCTATAAATAGGCTATATATCATCACACTAAGACCAACAGGAGCGGAGCCACGCGGGTGAAACCGCGAAGCGCAGCTAGTATTTTATAAAATAAATAAAAAACCAAAGGCTTTTCATTGATTTCACGTTATAACCGAACTCATCATTAATATGAAAAATAAATTATTTCACTTTGAATTAACTTATAAGCTCCAATGAATCGTATAAAGAGTGTGTTTTCAGAGCTGGTTGCGTGCAAAAATAAATGAAGCATATTATTTTTGTTTCGTTCACATTTAAATTATCTTTAACAGCCTGATAGGTAGTTAAAGTTAGTATTGAAAATCAGCGTATTGACTTTCATTACAGCTTACTTTAAGCTACTAGTTATTATTCTGTGCATTAAGTTTAGATTGAGATACACAATAATATAAACTAACATTTAATAAACGTCATTGGAAGATATTATTGCTGACGTACTTAAAAAATTAATTTATTTGAGGGTAGAATAAAAAAAAACTATTGTTCACGCAACAAAGTCGAGCACATTCCATCGTGTTGCATTCATTATTTAGAATTCACGGTGATCGCACGTCATTTGTTTTTATTTCATTTGTATTTTTGAATAAGAATGTGTAACGCCTTTTCTTGGCCACCTTAAAGGATTGCTGTAACATTTTCAAGGTAAGTTATTTTTTAATTTCCATTTTATTACTGCATGCTTATTAATTAAAACAATTCAACCAAATTTCAAAGATATCAGTTGAATACTTTTAACATAATAGAACAATAAACATCTCTACTATCTTCAGGAATTTTGAACACCCTCACAAAATATTGTATAAGAATATTCTAGAAATATTACCAACATGCACACCCTTAACAAAACCCTGGGTTAAATTCCGCAGTGTACGTAAAATTTCATAGACTTGTATAATTGCTTGTATAGATAAGAGTGTACAGAGCAGCCTTGGGTTTACGTTTTCATTTCTATTGTGCGTCGTGGTATCAATACTGTTTATGTACTAGATTTTCCGCTGGTTCTTTCAACAATGCTAGATATTGCTCTGTGGCTTTATTGTCTGTGGTCTTGCAGTTTATTAACTACTCTTTTATATTTTTGTTCGAGTTTTTGCATTTTTATAAAATCAGAATTTACTTGGTGTGTTTTTAATTTTGTATTATAATGGATGCTGTTAAAATCGTCCTTTAATAAAGAAGAAATAACTACTAATCATAACTGTATCTACACGTAACGTACCTATCTCATACTTACTTATTTTTTTAATACTAGCTGCGCTCCGCGGTTTCATTCGCGTGGCTCAACTTCAGTTGGTCTTAGCGTGATGATATATAGCATAGCCTTCCTCGATATATGGGCTATCCAACACCGAAAGAATTTTTCAAATCGGACCAGTAGTTCTTGAGATTAGTGCATTCAAACAAACAAACAAACTCTTCAGCTTTATAATATTAAGTATAGATTTTATTCAGGAATACTTTCTACAACTTAACAAGGAGATTATAAATAGCAATGTTCTTTAATAAACATCTACAAAAATAAGATTAATAAAATCGTTCTAAAATTAAGTAACTATAATAACTTTTATTTACTGTTCAATGTTGCGATCGTAATTTAATATTTCCCTCGTGCTGCTTGAAACTTCAGAAACTTAGAAACCGATACTTTAGTTTGTTAAATCTGAAATAAACTTGAGTCAAGCTTGGAAAACCGTTTAAAAATAATGAAAATATCCAACGAGCGAAATCAATTAATATTGTGGCTAATAAATTGGGTTTCACCAACTTTAATTAAAAAATAACTGAATTACGAAATTCATTCAATCTTCTTCTTTTGCCAGTGTATTTTAAGGTATAATAATTATTATAATCAACTTTGAAGAAAAATCTTATATGCATATTTATTTTATGTAAGTTAATTGAGTTAAGTTTTCATTGAAAAACTTTTGTATTGAACAATTAATAAAATATAGTTGGAAAATCACATTGTTAAAGAATTAAATATTATGTAGACATAAGGTAAGGTAGACCTTCATTTTAATTTTTATATTTTAGATAGAAGGTAAATATTATGTGTATATATTGTGTATATACGCAAATACAAATTTATTTGATTGACAAACTGACCCATTAATTATTTACTGTAATACCTCAGCCCCCGGAATCACAGACACAATAGAAAATCTATTGTGTCGTGGACCGATCGGGCCGCTCGGGGCTCAATGGGTGTTTGAAACTAGATTATAATATTATAATTTACAATATACACAATTTCACAAAATAACTCTAACCCACATTACAATAAGGCCGATTTTTAAGTCTATTTGTAATCTATATCACAGTTTTAAACGTTTTAAACCAATTACTCTTATTTCTCTCAGAAGCAGTTGCAGATAATTAACTAAGTAGTTTTCTTTCCAAGAAAAGCCGTGGACTTACCACGCGATTAAAATTATATTGAACTATTGAATAATCCGCTAACATCGCTTAAGCTGAGTTAAGACGCTAAATACGGATTACATTAAGCACTGTTTTGATTTTTGTTTTTTAGTTTTTAGTTTTGACTGTTTGTTACGATAATCCTCGCTAAAATTAGCCTAGACTAGACTTTACTAAATACCGTGTATCACAACTTGCACAACTAATTTAACAAAATGTAATGTTATAATCTAAGTCGTGTATGAAACATGAGTTAATGTAGTATGTATATATATTGTTATGAATAGTAAATACTAATCTATGTTATGACGATTTAAAAGCGTTTTTATAATTAGTTTAATTGTACAAATAGGGTCATTGCGCCTGTTCGCGTCCACATGCCTATTCGCGTCCATTTTGCGGATATCTTTTAGAAAATTCACGAAAATAAGTATACTTTAAGTAAAATTGTAATAAGAAAAATTTCCGATAATACCTCAATGTATAAGAGACATGCACACATATTCAAAATATGCCTGCGCACCGCCTATCCTATTTAAAAAAAATATTTAATTTTGGCTATTAAACGAGAGAGCTAAAAGGCGCGGGATTTTGAGAAAAAAATAGTGCGCAGCGTCGCGTTTGACGGTAAGTATCTTATTGTTAAATGTGAATTTTTGAATATGTAACTGTTTCTTTACTTTGCTAACAAAACATGGAATAGTATGGATTATAAATCAGCTTATTTCTTTTACAATTAATAGCCAAAATAAGGTGGACGCGAATTACTACACCGAATTTGTACAACTTCCATTTTGCGTCCACGGTGGGCGCAAACTACACCTATAGTGCATAACAATAGAACATATTGCGTCCACATTGTTTTTCATTACGTAGCAATGAATTGTTTGTTAAAATATGTAATTTAAAATAGATATGTAAATTTTTGACTAAGACTACAAGTTGATAATTTAAATTTTCATTCAAATTAGCAAATTTTTATGCTATTTTTTCATTTAAAAAAACCGGCCAAGTGCGAGTCGGGCTCGCGCACAAAGGGTTCCGTAGCAGCAAATATAATAAATTACAGTTAAATCAACCTATCTCAAAAACTATAAGAGATACTTTGATCAAACCAAAAATCGTTGAAAGAGTTAATTAGCATGCATCACCTCTATTTTTTTTAGAATTTTATACCCCGTAGTTATAAAAATAGAGGGGGGGGGACATACTTTTTACGACTTTGAGAGCTGATATCTCAAAAACCGTTCACTTTAAGAAAAATGTTTTTTAGAAAACTTTATATCATTTTAAAAGACCTTTCCATTGATACCCCACACGGGTATGTACATCGAAAAAAAAAATTTCATCCCTCAGTTACATGTATGGGGGGCCCCACCCCCAATTCTTTTTTTTACTATTTAGTGTCATATTTTTGTAGCGGTTCATACAACACATATTCCCATCAAATTTCATCACTGTAGTACTTATAGTTTCCGAGTAAATCGGCTGTGACAGACGGACAGACGGACAGACGGACAGACGGACATGACGAAACTATAAGGGTTCCGTTTTTGCCATTTTGGCTACGGAACCCTAAAAATGGTTATTCTAAGAATGAGACTAGTATCTTTGAGAATGAGAGTCAATAAGTCTGTGGTTAAGAAAATAATATAAACAAAAAAGAAATTTAATTCATTAGAAACTAAAAAATAGGGTAGGTAGGTAATCTTAATAGAACTGATTATTATTTGTTATTTACATAACGTAACTTTGTTTTTTGTTAATTTTTAATTCTATTAATGATGAGAAGATAAATATAAAAATAAGTTTTTCCAGTTTCCTTACAGTGAATTATATTAATAATAATGTTGAATTTAGGGTTCCGAACCTCAAAAGGAAAAACCGGAATCCTTGTAGGATCACTTTGATATCCGTCCGTCTGTATGTCCGTCTCCCGTTCTGTCTTTCTGTCAAGACTCAAGACCCTTTTTCTCAGTAACGCGTGGAGGTATAAAGCTGAAATTTATATTGAACTAGCGACCCGCCCCGGCTTCGCACGGGTGCAATGCTGATACTAAATACACTACAGAAAAACTGTGAACGTTGTATATAAAAACATAGCGGCCCGCTCCGGCTTCGTACGGGTATAAAATAGATAGCCGGGCGGCCGGCCGGTACCGCCGCAAACGCTACGTCCCGCAATTTTTAAATCTGTAATATCTTCGAAAATATTCACTTAAATCATACGGTGTAAAGGGCCATATAGATCTATATTAAATGAACAATGTATTCAAGGTATTTAATTGGTTAAGGATTAATGCTGTATTGGTTAAAATCGCATCGAAAATTAGCCATTATTTGTCGTAAAAAGTAAATGACAAAAAAAAGTTATTGTGGGTTATCCATAAGAGATAGACATATACCATCGCGGACTTTTCTGTAGACCTTTTCAATGTGTACAATACTTAGTACATTATTTTGATAAAACTCGTAGGGTTCAGCCTGCGTTTGCAATGTAAGCGGAAAAAATGTAATTTTTTACGACATCACATTAGAAACCTCAAAAATAACAGTACTTCTCCACTATTTAATGGATGTTTTTATACATATAAACCTTCCCCTTGAATCACTCTATTTATTAAAAAAAACCGCATCAAAATCCGTTGCGTAGTTTCAAAGATTTAAGCGTACAAAGGGACATAGGGACATAGGGACAGGGAAAGCGACTTTGTTTTATACTATGTAGTGATACTCAAATCTACGGTCCCTTGAAGCAGTGAAAAAATCAAACTTATAAGCCAAAGCAATCAAAAGATACAGCCGTTTATGCTGCAAATTTTCGCAAATTTCGACATTCGCAAGGGAATCAAAACCTACAGGGTACTTTACGTGAACACAGACACTTGAAGTTTGGTACTAAGCAACGTCTTATAGCACAAATAAGGGAAACATTGAAAAAATAATCATTTACAGTTAAAACATATGAAAAAAAACAGGTTAATACGGAACCCTCGGTGTGCGAGTCCCACTCGCATTTGGCCGGTTTTTATTAAATAACTATATTCGTAAATAAATAATTTATTAAAATCTAATTTTTATTTGCATTTATCTGATAAAATATCACCCAATACACTCTTAATTCCTTTTCTAAGCTGGTGGACGCGAACTGGTCCACGGGTGGACGCAAACTGGAATTTTTGGACGCGAACTGGGTAAAACGCCTAATTCTGCTATTTGTCTAGATAAATAAAAACCACATGATATTTCCAACACAATTGAAAGTAAATCTTAAAATAGACTATGTAATGAACACGTTACATAAATTTTGCGTTGAAATTTGTTCTGGAACATTTTTATTTTCTCCTTCAAACTTTCCAACTGCACTAAGTGGACGCGAACTGGCGCAATGACCCTAAATGTTTGAGTTGAGTTTAAAGCTGAAACAACCAAATCCCAAAGGAAAAAGTAATGTGTATTCGTGAACACGTTACTGTAGTGTTTTGGTTGGTTTTATGTTCTCAAACACACCTTTCACCTTTATTGTAATTGTAAAAATATATTATAACAATCCAATGCAACTTTTACTTTTTAATACGTAGATACTTAAGTCAGGCACACACATTTTGCAATTATAGTGTTCCCGCATCCCGTCTAAAGCAGCGCGTTGGTTCACGGTGGGGTTTTAGTCGGTAGGAATCCGACATAACCCACGGCTCCTTCCCCGGCAGCCGTGGGTATCTTAGGCAAGATTTCCCCACTAGAAAAAAAAGCACACATATTATTTTAACCCAACTATTGTTCGCATATTATAGCCATTCCTATCAACAGCCATACATTATTACAATGTAATTAACCATTCAATTCTGTAGTTAGGAATACACATTACAAGCTGTCACAGGTGATCTATGAGGAATTTCAATACAAAATTTGCAATCCACGAACACTAGTACTGCAGACTTGTAGTACTATAATGGCTTAAGTAATGCAATATTGCCTTGACCTGTGGCATACAAGAAACTTGAGTCCGAACTCATTTATTGAGTGAAGTTCAGTAGAAGACAGAGAAACGTTTAGTGGTTAATGTCTCTTGAGATTTAGATAATTGTTGTCTAGTGTAACAATATAGTTAATGTGTAATGTGTAATATATTCGTGTAACATATTATTGTTTGCTTAACTAATGTTTAGACTGTAATGTTCAGTGGTTTTTTTTTTTCTGCTTATTAAATCAATATTATGTTTCTATATAACAAAAGAGAAAGTCGTTCACCTCTTCCGAGATAGAAACCGGAAAATTCCATGAACAAACACTTTCAATTTTATAATATTATACTCGGAATTCTACGTTTCTATGGCTTTTATTCTAAGTATAAAATATAACCTCACTACATTTATCCCTTCACGGAAAATTTCAAAGCTTTATTTTTTTATAATTTATCCCTCCAAAAGATAAGAATAAGATAAGATTTTTTTTGACACTGTTTCAATAGAGAAACAAACTTAAATATAAACGATACTCCGTTTTTCTTCATATTGTAGCAAAAAGACGTTCATTAAGAATTTCTCAAATTCTTCTAGGTTATTCTAAGCAACATATCGATACGATATTGCGTTAATATAGGTACTCCTGCAGTCCAGTCACGAAGAGGTTGCCCCCAATTATTACGATTCTACCGATAGGGCGTTTAATAAAAATATTCAGGTGAGACTAAATGTAGGGAATAATGTCGGTATTGGCACATATATGTGCTAAAAGAAAATGCGGTAAAAATAGTTGGTTAAATTGTTGTACAATTAGACTACAGTTCCATGTTGAAAAAATTATGGGTCATTTGAACCACCAGGTGACCTATCTAGAACGATATAAGAGCATAAAATAATAAGATTCAGCACTATGCCGTCACTTGTAAGCTGTCCACCTGAGTGCAGATGAGAATTCGAAAGTACAGGTAGAGATTTTTTCCCCTTGTCTCCATGATTTTTGTACGGCATTGCGGAATAATGGATTAAAAGCAGTATTGAAATAGTATGACACAGATGCCGTACAAAATCAAATGACCAAATTTACCCCGAATAAATTAAGTTGACATGAAAATTTGTTATCGGTACATACTGTTTGGAAAAAAAAAATACTCAATATAAGATAACTGTTGTAAAAGTTGTTTAAGACTGAATTCTTCGGTTTGACTAAACCCTTACATAACACGTCGAAGTCTTATGTCATCTTCAGAAACACCTAGATGAAAATATATCACTGAGTGGTTATCAATAGCATGTGGTTATAAATAAGAAAATGAGTTAATATAAAAAAATATATTAGAATTAAGCAATCAGTAGGTTCAGTTTATAAAACTCCAAAGATTGTTTGATTAATGATTTATCTATGTTATTTGATACTTGAAATCCATCTTAACGTTATCGTGAATTTATTTTAGGTTTCTATTTATTTTCCGCGCTTTAGCATAAGTATTTACCTTAAAACATTAGCACTAGAGCATCCAATACTTTCAAGGTTCAGTATTTGTCTAGTTTAAACACTGCAATTTATTGATTACGTTACGTACGTAGGTAATTACGTAAATATTGACTGATTTTATCTCGATCTGTTTCATATAACGAGTGGTCGTTATTCAATTGTTATCTTAAGGACATTTATAAACGAATCGTTATTTACATTGTTTATATTTTTGTATATTTCTACTTTTAATTTTTTTGTTTAGTGGTTTGTTAAGTCTTCTGTCGACTTCGAATTAATGAAGTCCTGACTGTATCCTAGTATGTTGCATCATTAAAATAATGATGGTGCGCGTTCAGTTTTTTATTTGAGCAGATATCATAGAATTTGATTTTAAACTAGTGAAACTAGCGATCAGCCCCTACTTCGCCCGTGGTACATGTTTACCTTTTTTCTCTATAAGAACCATCCTTGTACTTGAAGGAATATTATAAAAAAAAGAATTAACGAAATCGCTTCAGCTGTTCTTGAGATTTGCGCTTAGCAACACATTTGGCGATTCATTTTTATCATATAGAATACATAACCTTATTAAAG
Organism: Colias nastes; assembly: GCA_907164665.1. NCBI lineage: Eukaryota > Metazoa > Arthropoda > Insecta > Lepidoptera > Pieridae > Colias > Colias nastes. The sequence continues at coordinate 2,198 of CAJQZM010037851.1, read as the reverse complement.
TTCGATGCACGTAAATAAACCGTCCTTAGCATGTTATTGCTACACAACTCCAGTCAAAAACGCATCTTTCATCGCAACTATATCTACATTTTGTAATTGCGACTCAACTGCGGCCAAAAAACGCATGTCTACGCAATAAACGCTCGGTGCTAAACAGCCTAAGCTCATTCACGTCTAGTTTCATATTCAAATTACGAAGTGAATAAATTAAAAGTTCTCCGGTGGCTCACCTCACAACTAATTTCTTTGCAAAGTTAGCCTTGCATGGAATTAGTAAGCGACTTCATAATAGTTTGCTGTAGCGTTTGTTTTATTTATTTATGGTTGCGCTTTTGGGATTTAGATTACATTACACTTTGTCATTGCATTGTTATTTGATAAGATTAAGTTCACTAGTTTGTTAATGTAAATATTATGTAAATTTAAAAATAGTTTTTAATTAGATATTTAGGTTCTTTCCGCGCGCGACTTCATCCATTTCGTTGAAAACTTTTATGCAAAACATATACACCACTATTTTTTAATCAGTACAAAAAATTTTACAGGGTGTTAAGTATCTTTAACCAATCATATTTGTGTAAGAAATAATTAAAAACACTAACAAACAGAAATGTCCCAAAATTGTCCACATAAATATGTAAAAATTGTTAAACCTATAATTTAATCAATGACCCACACTAGGTATTGTGTTGTAATTTTCTAGCGTACGATTTCGAGTAGGTCCGCGGCACAGCTCCATTGATAAATTCCGGCAAACTCGCGTTGATGCTCGCCATTCCTCACCCCGCCACCCCCTTTTCCTCTGCGGCCTGCGCCCGCGTCGCACCCCAACGGCCCCCCGCCCCAACGCGACAAACAGTGCCAAATTGTTAGCGGAAGTGAAAACTTGCTTTTTTTCGTCGCGTTTGTTTATGTTCTTCCCGGTACGATGTCATATCAATTCACATCACGGGATTATGTACTTATGCTTCGTGCGTTCTTTTTGAGTGGGGAAAATGCGAGTGCAGCAGTACGTATGTACAGATAAGAGTACCCGAGTCCCGAACGCTCGATCGCCAAATGTACGAACTGTGGTAAATGCTTACCAGCAGGCGTTGTCACAAAATGTTTACGTGTAATGTACTAGCGTATTTTGAAGAGGATACTCGACGTAGTACGAATGTCGAATAACGCTGCGGTTCATGAATTTCTCACAGCGGAGTTTGGAAGTCAGTGGATCGGTCGAGGCGGGCCTGCAGCTTGGCCTCCTCGCTCACCTGATCTCACACCCTTGGACCTCTTTTTGTGGAGTGAAATTAAGTGAACAAGACCCAAAAGTGAGCCGGTTAGTGTCGATCAATTAAAACAGCGCATATTGGATGAAGTGAAAAGACAAAAAAAAACGTACCTACTTCTGTCGTTAAAAAACAATTTAATAAAACGTGCACGTCTGTGTATTGACAATGGTGGTGGACATTTTGAAGGACAATTGAAATACTTGTAAGGTTAGTTAAGATAATTGTAAATACCAGCTGATTCTAACTTCTTAAATACGCCAAAATCGTTTTTTCTTTCAATACAGATTAGGTATTGTAAATACAGCTGATTCTAACTTCTTAAATACGCCAAAAT
>CAJQZM010037848.1:0-21508 GCA_907164665.1 Colias nastes | reverse complement strand
CACTTGGCCGGTTTTATTCTGTAGTGTATTTAGTATCAGCATTGCACCCGTGCGAAGCCGGGGCGGGTCGCTAGTAATTCATAATCTATACTAATATTATAAACCTGAAGAGTTTGTTTGTTTGTTTGAACGCACTAATCTCGGGAACTACTGATCCGATTTGAAAAATTCTTTCGGTGTTAGATAGCCTATTTATCGAGGAAGGTTATAGGCTATATATCATCACGCTACGACCAACAGGAGTGGAGCCACGGGGGTGAAACCGCGCGGAGCAGCTAGTTTTAAATATTTCCGGTTAGTTTTTAGATTTCTATGGTTAGGTAGGTATATTAGATTTATAAGTTTAGTTTTAAATTAAATGATTAAAAGATTAAATGCGTTAAAAGATTCCATTCATAAGAAATTAACTCGATTACTGCTTATTAAATTATTATTATTAAATCAAAAAACACTTTTCTAACGTGTGGTAACTGGTAAGTCATTTAAGTAGGTAGGTGTTAGGTAGAGCCTTATTTTTAACATTTTGACATACCTACTTATTGAATCATGAAACTCTATTTAATTTAAAATTAATCCCGTCATTTTTACAAATCAATTTATTAGCAACCAATAATCTCATCAAAGCAGGCTGATAAAAAAGGAATAAGTCCACAGATAACACAAATATTATAATATTACCTAGGTACTTAATAAAGCAATGATTTGATAATAATTAAAACGCCATTTATCAGCTATTCGCAAAATAACGTCGGTGTTTATTTTAAACGAGTTTAAATGGCGGCGGCACAGAGCCTTCATTAAATATTTATATTTTATGGGCCGACCGGTTTAATTATCTGATCTGTTATTAAACCCGTAAATTTAATTTTGTAAACACTAAATTAAGGTCTTCGGATTAATGTATTGGGTATTCATTTGATTATTTAAACTCTATACTAATGTAAAGCCAAAAGGCTTATCTCTGAACATGTTAGTGCGAATTGAAATATCTAAATATAGGTAGGTAGGTACCTATTTCTGTTATTGAGGAAGGAATATAAAAGTTATATCAGTGAATGCAGGTGAAACCACGGGATACAGCTACTATTTTATATACCTACCTATACCTACGTACACACCTAAACAAGTAAAACCACAGAATAAATAATTGCTAAATAATAAATACCTACTAAATAGTAGCTAACGCCCCATAGGAAAACAGAACAATTCTATGGGGTTCGAACAATAATACTATTTTACCTACTGAAATTTAAAATATTATCTTATACCTATAACTATACTTATATAACATACTCGTCGAAATTGAAATCGGAAATTTTCCAGAAGACCAGGTAGACCTGTGAGGTAGACCAAAGGCCACCTATTCTTCTACCATCAGTTGAAAACATCGTAACAACACAACAAATTGATTATTGAATAATATCTATATACAATACAAGTAGGTATTCGTTGTAATAACTGCAGTTTGTTGGCAGCATGCTCAAGAGTGTTGGCAGATCACCAAGCTTAATGCATTCAATGTTCCATCTTGCTATCTTATGGAAGCGTTTACCTTCTGAGAAACACTCGAATTTTGGCTAGTTTGGAAGGTGAAATATTGGCTATTAGCTTTATAGATGATTTATTTATTTATATTTTAATGCTCTATTACCTACCTACCTATGAACTTAATTCAATTATAGATTAAAACAAATTACTGTATTAAAGCTATATTAGGTATGATGATTAATTTTAGATTAAAAGAAATTGCTGTACCTACCTATTATATATAGTAGGTAATAGCCTATAGGTATTATGATGATTTCTTCCAGACAACCAGAATGATTATGTATGTGTGATAGAGAAGTAGGTAGTTAGCAGCAGTACGAATGATTTTTTTTATCACAGCATAGCTACAAAGAATGTGGTGGCTTCATTGGTCCCTATGGGTAGAAAAAAACTTTAATTTATAGTTACTTTATTGGCTAAACTGTACATTATAGGGCGTGGAGTTGAGAGTCACTGACACTGACAAAACAATAATTAATATGCGTAACAAAAACAAGATGGAGTAACTTTCTACCTATAGTAATTTTCCGATTTTCAAAAATTCGTAACTCAAAAACTAAAAGTTTCCTCAGTGTGAAATTTCAGATTTAGGTTCCATAGGACAATAGCTAACCACAAAAAAATTTACGACTCCCAACTCCACGCCCTATACAGGGTGTCCCACTGTTGGTATACTAAGCTCAAAGGAGGTTATAGTTTTGAATACGCTGAGTTCGTAAAAAATACTTATAAAATTCCAGATGCATTTTTTTTTCAAAAAGATGAATTCTTAAAACTCTTTGTGTACACCCCTAACAAGCAACCCGCCCAACTTTGCCACCAGCACGTGAGTTATCGTTTAAGATTATGTTTTCATAGACAAAATGCTCACATTAGCGAAGCGTTATATGCCGGCTGCGCGAAGCTAGAGAAGAGAACATGAATTCTAAGGAATAATTTAGCAAAAAATTTTTGGCGTAATTTTGTTGTTTAAGTATTTTTTACGTGATCAGTAGAAACAAGACTACAAGTTCCTTCGCGCTTAGTATACCGATAGTGGGACACCCTGTATAATGTACAGTTTTACCACTTTATTTGCTCTCAAGAAATATTTCTTCTATTAGTCGTAGCGTGATGTTATACTTAATATGTAGGTACCTTGGTACCATTCCCCGATGAATAGACTATTCACATCACAAAATAATCTCCCAATTTGAAACAGCAGGTCTAGGTATTAAGTGCGTACCAAACAAACGAACACTTCAGCTTTATGTAAACTGTAGATATAGGTAGATTTCATAGCTTAATATTAAGTTAATTTAACTAAGTAACGTGTTCTAGGAAGATCTCAGATTAACGTCAGCAAGTTTTCGAAGCGCGTCATGCTCAAGGCTAGGTACCTATGTGTTGCAAGGAATTCCAAGAAATAACGTTGTAGGTGATAATTATTCATTAAATTTGTTTGTACATTATCTATTTATTTACTATTGTATATCCGCAACTGTATTTATTATTTAATAATTATCCATTAGGTAATCTTGCCCAATAGCCTTTCGGAAGGAAGTAGGTACCTAGATAAAAACGGGATAAAAAGATTTGTGTCACTGTGAACTAAATATCAACAAAATCCGTTCAACCATTTTGACGTGACAAAGGAACAAACATCCAAAACTCTACACCTGGACATAAAAAAGCTAGAAAATAACATTGAACCACGAAACCATTAAGGCGAAATGAGACCCAAAACAGACGTTTCGAGCGCACGGAGAATTAATTTTTTTCTTCAAAAACTTTGAATTTGATTTTTTTTATTTATCGATTTATTTAATTGAAGAGTTTGTTTAGTGACGTTTGGGAACCGAAACACGATTGACAAAATTTGCCTCGATAGAAAAACGTTGTGAAGTTGCCCAAAAATTAAACGGAGAATCAATTTCATTTGGACAATAGTAAAGTAATATCAATGAAACTTTATCCACATCCACTTCCATTCAATTCTTGAGGGACGTACGGGATTAGATTTTTCAATTAATACATCAGTAATTTAAAAAAAATATATTTATAAACTATGAGCAAAAAATTGCGCGCAGGCCGGTCGCTTCCGCCGTTCCGCCTCCTGTTAGTCGACGCCAACGCGTCTTAGAGAGCAGTCCTGTACAACTTTTTCGCGTGGTGCCGTTGTCTACTCGCATACGTGATTTAGTGTTAGTGTTACTAAAGTTTTTCATAAACATGGTGAATTTTGGTGGCCAAAACATTGATGGTGAGAACATTAGGAAGAAAATGTTGCGAAGGCAGATGAAGAAACTACAGTTATTGAATCTAAATAGGTAAGTTTAATGTTTATCATGCTTATTTATATTTATTATGTCTTTCGGTCGCTACAAGTCTAAAGATTTCAACTTCAAATATTTTGATTACTAGGTATATGTTTACAAGTCTAAATTGAGAAACGCATAAATGAAAACTGATAGTTATTTTTATTTGTAATAAGTAATATTATTTTAGTCATATTTTGAGATTTCATTAGGTACCTATTTATGATTTTTGTATTAGTACATATATGTTTACAAAGTCTGAATTTAGCAACGCACAAATCAAGATTTTATAATTTTATGCACTCTGTCTTTATTTTTATTTATAATTTTATTATTGGTATAAATAGGTAATGTTTTAGTTGTTTTTTGAGATTTCATTTTCCAATAAATATACTACGGATTTGTGTATGTATGTTTATTTCTAATAGCGAAGCGCGACCACGAAAAATCCGATGTGCAGCTTGCAAGCCAGGACGCAATAAAGACACGTTGGTCTTTTAGACCAACCATGATTACCAGAAACTGATGTGGATATTCAGACAGTTTCACATAGTACTTTTTTTGTGTAAGTTTATTCTTGTCATTTATTTATAAGTCATAAGATTGAAGATAGTGGAATATTTCAGACTAGTGTAAGTTATCACTGACGGGTAGGTAATTACCAGTGAGATCAGAAACAATTTTTTTTCAACCCTATTGCGAATAACTTTTTGTTTTTTTTTTTATTGTATTATAACTATTGTCTGAGGTCTTTCACTGCACCGGTAATTGTATTTTTTTTACTTATTAGATATCATGCTATTTTAGGCTTATTGCTGATCTACTAACAATTCTATACACATGTGAGCAATCCCAAGACAAGGATTAGATCTAGACAGGACTAGATACAGGATATTTATTTATACATATATCAATTCGAATGAATGTATGTATGAGTAATTTTTTAATTTGTTTTTATGAATACTATTTGCATATTATGCATAAGCATAATTACTTATAAATTTTATATAAAAAATATTTGAAAAATTTGTAGTTATGTAACTATGATGCCGACAATCGACTTTTTTACGAGCTAGGACAATAGAGCGATAAACGAACGGACACAGCTGCGAAATTTTTTACTAATTTTTATAAAAGCACTTGTTATAATAATTGCGGTCAACCGTAAAATTTTGCAAACAAAAGAACGATTTTCTCAGAAAGTTTGCTATGTATGACGCCGACAATCGAGTTTATTACGGGCTAGGGTAATAAAGCGACAAAGGAACGTACACAGCTGTGCAATTTTTTCTAGTTTTGATGACAGTATCTTTATAATAATCGTGGTATTATAAGAGGTATTATCAATTAATTTTTCTCCTATTATAACTTATTATGGTTGTTTCAGCACCTCAATGTACAAGGATAGCTCAAAGTAACGGGCAAGAGACATATTTATTTACGGAACAAGGAGAAGAAGTCGTATCAAGAAGATAAACATTGGAACAATAAAATGGTAACAAAACCAGCATTCGAAAATATCTGATGTTAAGTATATCAAAATGTCGGATATATTTATTCAAAAATAATCAAAATTGTAAATAATATTTTTTTGTCTATTATTGCTTTTTTTTTTTCAATAAATATGATATAAAAAAACCCGTTTTTTTTAATCTTTTAAAACCGATAATAATGTAAAAAAAACAAACGTAAATAGCATTATTCTATTATGTATTTTTATTATCATATTGTACGTAAAGTCCCCATGTCGAAAAACTATAAAATTTGTTTACAAAGATTTGCAAATAAGCTAGTAACGTAGGTAGCGACAATTCTAACAATAACAAATAATTACATCATAAAATAATTTAGTCACAAGCTCACTTTTTGTAACCAGATTTGTACCAATAAAAATCGACCTTCGTGCAAAGGAACTAAGGTCGATTTTTCTAGTTCGATGGGCCCGGCAACGAAAAGACGTTGCCGGATCGCTTTACTCAGCTTTAACCGCGCGAATATAAGAATATAAGTAAAGTTCATTGAACCTCCGTTAGTTCCGTATGTTTCCGTCATCTATTCAGTTGTGTGGCGTGGCGAGGGGATTTTCGTGAAGCGTCCCGCGCGCTCTTATGCTCCACCCAGGGGGCGTAGCCCAAAAGGTGCACAAGCATGATTGTATTTCGCCTTAACACGATAGCGACCGAAATACTTTACTAATCGAGTCTTTTTTTTTCTCTTACGCTTGAGTATGCTCAGGAATAGAACCCTTTCATTTTTCAGGGTCTGATTCGATGTGGTTTAATTGTTATTAAATAAACAAAAAAAAATATCGACTGTTCTCCATAATTTTAGTATATCTATATATATTCTTTATTTACACCATATACATAAAAAAAAATACATAAAATACAATAGGGGTGAACCAAGTCAACTGTGAGATGCTTTGGATTGCGTCCAGCAGGTGACACTACTTGTAGCGAAGCGCGAATTCAAATATTTTTCCGGGTTAAGGCTGAACCATAGTAAATCGACTTTTTATTTTTTTATATTATTTGCTTGCCTCATAATTTTTTTCAAATTTTTGCACGTCTCATAATTTAGTTTTACACGCCTTATAAATATAGTAGAGAATAAAAATTACATTTATTTATTGAATTTTTTTTTTTAAATTGTCATTATGCAAGTTATAACCTCGGCTTGTGTTTACTAGCTGTCACAACATTACACTACTAACCATTATAAATATATTTATCTTCAGCATGGCCAAGTCCACGCTTTATTCCGGTCCAGTTTTGCCAATACAAAATTTTGCCCTGAACTTCATATTTTTGTAGAGTAGATAATTTTTAAACTGTAGTATCCTATCTACTTCTGAGATAACTATATGTGATCATATTTTTTTTTTTTTATAGTCTGTGCCCGTCCGCTTTTTACATGAAAAAAAGCCAAGATCTAAAAATCGCGCGGGGGTACTATAGTTTGAGCTAATAAATAATATTAATTAAAAATAGAGTTTATTATAAAAATATTATAAAAATTGGTCAGTAACGATGGATATACTTTATTTAAGTGTATATTTTGACATAAATTGATATTTGAGTGAAAAAAAATTTTTGGGAAAAAAATAAATTTTACAACCTCAAAATACCGTTCTGATTACGGTATAGATGTCGTGGCCATATCGTAGATTTGCTCATTTCATGATATGATCGATCATTTCGTGAAATGGTCGCATTTCATGAAATGCTCGAATGTCTATTGGCCACATCATGATGTGGTTTGGGCAGATCAATGATAAGAAATCGTTTCTCGATATGGCCAACTAAACGCGCGGTTTTTTCATGAAATGATCAAAATTATTTGATCATATCGTAAAATAGTTACATTAATTATTGGTAGAGGCGCTGCAAGCGCTGTGTTTATGTGATAAGATGGCGGCCGCTGGCAAAAATTTAATTATTCGCAATTTAAAACTTCATAAGTAGTTCGTTTTATTACAATATGAAGAAAGTCATAGCAAATAATTTACGACGAAGAGGTTCGAGTACTATGGAAAATGCGGATATCTTATATTGAGGAAAAAATGCGTCTAAAATCCTTTACATAAATATATTTATATATCCTATGTTATTATAATTGTTCCTTTTTTTAAAAAGCGATTCGCTTCTGGCACTCGCCGGCCGCTACCGCGGCACGCTCGCTTTGCTCGCTCGGCTCGTGCGTTCTTTATTAAAGTCTAACCTAACCTAACCTAAATGTTTTCTATTGCAAAAACCATTCGCTTCTGACATTCGCCGGCCACTGCCGTGGCACTAACTTATATGACAATAAACAAGTTCTAAAAATATTCAGAATTTTTTAATGTTTTATGGACTTTATATATTTTATACGATCTGGCCAAATGTGGATGACCATATCGTGAAACGTTGACGATTTAACGATCTGATCAAACCATGTTGGCCATTTCATGAAATGCGACCATTTCGTGAAATGGCCACTCATATCATGAAATGATCAAATCTACGATATGACCACGACATAGAGACTCGAAGAGCTGGCGCACACGTGCTACGCACATGTGTTGAACGGTACTTGGCGCCAGGCTCTATCGAGCCTGTTAATTTTCAATTTAAATTACCATCTAATTTAACAGTAGTGACACCTTGAAAGATCTTGAGACAGTACAAGTGCATTGGCACATGAGAACAAGTGTATCTACATACTTATATTATATACACCTTTATAAATAATCAATTTTATTGTAAAGGATGAGATTATGAGGCGTGCACTTTTGGATTTTCCAAACTTTTCTATTTTATTCTTGTTATGATCGAGATGGTAAGCATTGCTCTCCAATTATATTTCCCAGTAAGTAATTATTATTTTGAAATATAAATTTATAAAGAATAGAAATTATTATTAAAATTAAATAAATTATAATAAAGAATAATTTATTAAGAATAAATATTATTTTCCTGTTTTGAGGCGCTTCCGTCAATAGGAATTACCAAATGAGTATATCTGAAATCGCTCTATTGCTGAATTCTTTTTCCATTTACACTTTACAGTCAGTTTATTTTCTCTACTCTATCTTATGCTAAAGTGCATTTTTAACCGACTTCAAAAAAGGAGGAGGTTATCAATTCGGCCGGTATATATATTTTTTTGTTATTTCACTTTTTTATTACCTTACCTCTATAAATTGCTTAATATTATTATAATTGCTATTAGAATTATACTGATCAATAATGAAGGTATCTACTTTATATTATAGGCGTATAGGAGAAGAACTCGTTTACTGTAGAAAGGGAAAGTCGAAATATGATCTATAATATTTATGTAATATACCACAATATAGTGTTTTCTGGTGTTTAATTTTACATCAAAATATGGATGTCTTATTAATGTTAAATTTAATTCCTCGGTATAAATAAAACAATGAAAATTAATCGCTTAAAAAAATTATCATTGAAACAATGCCTGGTGGAGCATATTCAATATCACAAGGATACTTGCCAGAGGCCAAGGATTCTCGATACTTCCCCTTTTAAAGTAGAGTATTTTGTTCCGTCAATGGCTGATCAAAATTTTATAAAATGAGAAGACGTAATACAGCTCTTGAACTTAGTTAAACCGCATCATCTATATTGGATAAGTGCTTAAAATTGGCTTTCGTCATCATTACCTAGTGACCGAATTTGAGTAAGATTTTATATATCCCATCTAGATCAGTCAATCTATGATGGTCACCACCGGGAGAGAACCCAGGACAGCTCGGTTCATGTAGTACTTATCCACAACGCCATCACTTTTTACTAGCCCTTGCTTTTTATAGCATAACCTCGAACTTATTTTAAGAATAGTCAATGCTCATAATGGTCAATGGAAAAAACCTTAAACCTTAAACAGGTCCTACATAACTAGTACTGGATTAGGAAGTATTTAATGGGCCGACATTTAAGTAGCGTACTATTGCCACTTTTACTTTCAAACGTGATAAAAGATCTCGTGTAGGGCACGATAATAAAGCAGGCGAATAACCGGATCTATAAGACTGCATACAGTTATAAGCGGTGCATAAAGCGACGCGATAAGCTAAGCAAATTAACAGGCCAATGAAGCTAAGCATTCGAGAAAGGCTGCTTTACCTGGACTGTGTTAATCCGACACGTCTTTAGTTACGAATGAATCGAATGCTGTTCTTGTATTTAGAAGATAAAACGCAACATTCTTCAGATTTTTCATTGAAAATATTTCATGTTGAAAATCTGGATTTCGAAATAGTGATTTGATATGATTCATGATGTTCAGGATATTTGTTGCCACTATAGCGATACACGGGATCCTATGTGAGTTTCGGCCATAGTCTACCACACTGGCCAAGTTGGTAGATGTCACATACCGTTAAACTTTTTATTCTTGGAAATAGTTTCCATAGAAGCAGTGGTGATGTCGATAATGTGCCGATACATTGAAAAATCTATTAAATGTTTGCACACTGAGCCCTTTAACTTTTTGATTGATATCTGAGATCCTAATCAATAGACTGCTCGTTGGTGATACGATATCTGCAGTCTGATAATTTTGTAATAAGGAGCCAAAAAAACCTCGATAGTGTTTTCTTATGACCAAATTATATTTCGATGCAGAAGTATTTTGTGTACGTAAAGAACACAAGAAAATCACCTGGAGGAAGGAAAATGTATAACCAATTACTACTTAATTTTCCTTCATACTAATGCGTCTTAGCTTTCAAATCACACACTTGCATCGCAGATTTCGAACTACCTAACCTTCTCGAAAATGTCTTACTGTCTACACTTTTAAGAACTGTTTTAATGGCATCTCTGAACCAGTAAAAGCAGTACAAAAAAAAAAAGACGGGTTGCACTCCGGGAGTGCCGGCAGAAGTGAAAACTTGATTATTAACGTTCAGCATGTTTGATATTTTGGAATGGTATCCGTCTTACGCATGGAATATAAGGGCTAAAAAAAAAAAAATCCGTCTTACGCTTTTTCGATCAGGCCACGTGTCCTGACGCGAGTTTAAAGATTTTATACCCAACGCCGCTAAAGAAGTTTTCACTTCAACAATAGGAACCAGTTATCCATGTCCCAAATTCGGTAGCTCAAACATGTCTGAGCTGTGAGCTGCATACAAATAGGTCGGGATTTTTTGACCTTACCTTTGAGTTGCGTATTGTCATTTTCGAAGCGCGTATTTCAATTTACCGTTCGTGGAATAGTGAAAGATGTGTTTAGAAAAAAGTAAGTCGAGGTACAGGAAAAATGTAACTAAATTCAAGTATAAATAAATGCAAATAGATACTAGATGCAGTACATAAAATTGAATGCGTGCTTTTGTCACAACTCTAAATACAAGATTCGATTGAATTAATTTATTATTGACAGAATAATTTATTTTTTAAACCGCATCAAATTTAAAATTACGTCTTCCAAATCTTATAATGGAGATTTAGATCTATAACAAAATCAGTCAGCTTATTTCCACTAAGAATCAATCAGATATCTGGTAGTAAGATATAACAAGTAGCCAAAATATTAAGTATGATTTATAAGGATCTGATAATATATCTTTACGAAATAAAAATTGGCGAAAAATGGCAAAAAAGTTAGTATACACATATAAGGTAGGGTGACGTCACGATCTTGCAAAAATATTGTAGTAATACGTGAACGAACACAATAATTGTAAAAATATTATTAGGTAGGTATGTTAAAAAATGATAATAACAAGTTGTTGATGCGGGATTTTACCGAGCCAAAGGCAATAATATTTTGATCAGAATTTAATCTGTTATGCACTTATGCTTGCACAGTAAAAAAGAAAGAAAAAATAACGTTTGCCACTTTTCCGTATTTGATCATCTTAAGTTATTTTCAATTTTATTTATCCGAAAATCGGATACTTTTTAACCGACTTCAAAAAAGGAGGAGGATCTCAATTCAGCCGGTACCTACCTATATATTTTTTATAAAAATAATATAATTCGAATATTTTCGGTTTTTATTTTATTTGCTATACACAGTAGGTATTTTAAATTTTAATTTATTGTTTCCACCCAAGTCGGTACCTACAGACAAGCTCCCAATAAACATTTAATAAAAAACTTGAATTTTCAAAATATATTAATTACACCTTTTGCATAATATCATTATTCATTAGCCATAGCTCATAAGCTAATGTTTTTAGATCATTAATTGAAATATTTCCTAAGTGTTAGTGCATGTAACCGATACTATGTTACAGTTCTAGTTGGTATCAAATTGAAACTCGAGCACAAGTTTGCTTCACGTTAAATTTCGAAATGTCCCATTCATTTCTATCATTTTTCGCTCGATAATGTCCGATAAACGTGATACATCGCCGACCCTGGTGACGACGAACCATTAGGCAATAGATATACTTCCATATCTTACTGCTTACAATTTCTCTCATCTCGCTACCTAGCGCTCATATTGAAGTACTAAAAAACCACAGAACATATAAAAGTAAAACCACATACCTTTTAAATAAAAGCTAGGCCGCCTTACTACGGCAGTCGAGTATAGCCTTCTACGCACTGAGCACGCCCCGCCAATCTTCCAACATGACGCTCTGACGCGAATTCATTTACGACAATTTAAATGTTACAAACGCCCATAAAAAATATCGGCCAGAAATAAGTGCGTGTGACACGTTCCTTTTTTAAATTTGTTTGTTTTTTTTTTTCTTTATTTTCCAAACGGACTGTGATAATGGGTTTGAAATCGGAAGATGACAAACAGCCCAGCAAATTGGCGATCATGGATGACATTTCGGATTCGCCACGTAAGTTTTTTTATTTATTTATTTTTTATTTTGAATGAGATATGAGCGTGTAAAATTGTAGAACAATAAAATATTATTCATCTATAAATTGTGTCACTGGTTACCTATGTCACTATAATGTTAATTTGTGCATAATTTGTAATTGACTGTCGTTTAGTGTAAGTACATAATTGAGCAATTTTAATTATTATTTTCATTTCAAATGTTCGTGATAGCACGGTCAGTGATTTTATGTTTAAAATTAATAGTGATTTTTTACTCTGACATTTTAGTTGGTTATTGTTTGAGACAAAACACAATAAACCAAGTAAAAATACTTGTCCTTAATTATGAATTTTTGTCTTTTGATATAGGTACCCAGGTTCTTAATTAAAGTTTTAAAAGTACGTACCTAATGCATAAACTTATTGACTGGTTTTAATAAATTTATACGAGCAATGCAGAAAAAAAAATATAAATTGAAAATTAAAATATCACACGAAAACACTCGAATATTTATTTGCAAAATAGGTAGGTACTACTGATTACAAATTTTTCAAGGATTTTTTTTATACTTTTTAATTTTGATGGTGCCAAAATACACAACCGGTACAGCAGATGCATCCTACCGGTTCCTTATTTTTAATTTCTTTTTGTTTTCCCCTATTTGAGGGTTATAGTAGGTACAATGTACAATGTATAATAAATTCTGTAAATGCGGTAGTTTTTTTCGTTTTATTATTGTGCTGAAAGACTAAACAATTTTAATATAATAAAAAATACCTAGGAATTAAAAGATTTTCTGAATTAAAATTTTGGACGATTTTTAACATTTTAAGCTCTTTTTCAACATACTTTTTTGGTATTTACATATATTACTACCTACCTACCTACTTTTTGTTACTTACTGATAAAATCTCGAAAATAATATAATGGAATTAACTTATCAAAACTATTTTAATATTTGTAATGCGCTTGAACAAATTATTAACAGGATTAGTTACGTTGATATGGTGCGTTATAAGGTGCGTTAGCTCTTGAAATAATGTTATGATTTACTGAAAATGACTAGCCGCTTTTCCCTGCTTCGTTCGCGTTGACCCAGAAAAAAAATAGCATGTGTAACCTATAGGTACATAATATACTAAATTATTAAATATATAATAACTTGTACATTATAGGAGTAATTATTTCAAGGAGGGGCTTTTCCTTGTGATAGTATCACATAAAGATTTCGATCGACGTCAAAAAAAAACGTGTGGCACTCGGGGACTGCCGCGGTAAAGCTATTGCATAGCATGCCTTCAAGCCACACCTCCGCCCGTCGGAGTGGGGAGCGTGAGGTTTTTTCGTTACGGAATTTCTAGATTCGGTCCCCGCGCTCAAGGCCTGCGATAGAAGCTATGCAATAGCTTAATAAAAATTAAGAACCTACCTACCTACCTATTTTACTTTTCAGCTTGTTATTTTACAGCTTTTCATTATTTTTAAACTTAATAAAATTTTAGGTTCGCATTGCCGGGCTTCTTTTAAAGTTAGTTTGGTAGATCGATAACATGATATTTTTTTGCAAAATAGGTAGGTATTACACTTTATTAACACTCGAAAAATATCCAAATATAAAATTGATAAGGAGGACTAAAAAAAAGTAATGGAATTTCTTGAAAGTACGGTTTGATAAGCTTTTCTGCTATTTTCAACAGGTAGGTATTTATTCGATCGATAAAAATTATAATCTGCAATATTGTTATTAATTGAAAAATTGGCGTAATTATATATTAGTTTTCTGTTATATTTTATTAAACCAATGAAAATTATTATAAAATTATAAACACCTATTTCGGAAAAAACACACCGGTCGAATTGACAAGCTCCCCAATTTTTTTGAAATCGGTTAAAAAGACACGAAGGATCAATTAGGTTCTTACAAGGAGTTTAAAAATAAGTGTTTCTGTAATGCAAAACTTTTCACATAAAGTAATCAGAGATTACAAAACAATGATTCAAATAGCATTAGGTATTGTAATGGGTTTATCATTATTCAAAGTAAGCCATTAAAGCAATACTTTCTTTGTTATGGCAATGAGTAACAGCAAGCAATGAATGTTTGTTATTTTTAGAAATCTTCACAGTATTTAGTTACCTATGCATATATTATGTACATTGTACATACATAAAACAATTGTATATAGATGAATAATAATTTCCGATTAAAATAGAAATAGAAATAAGATTGGGTATTAAAATTATGATCGTTTCAGTACTAGTACAGTATAGTTTAACGAATGGTAAGGGTTATTCTGATATACTTAAAGGTAATTTAGCTCCAGTTTAAGAAATAATAATTACCTACCGATAATAATATAAACACTGCAACACATTAAATAATATAAATAATTTAATGTGTTGCAGTCAAAAATGATAATTCAGGAAAAGTG
Source organism: Colias nastes (assembly GCA_907164665.1). NCBI lineage: Eukaryota > Metazoa > Arthropoda > Insecta > Lepidoptera > Pieridae > Colias > Colias nastes. Next base: position 6,935 of record CAJQZM010037848.1, on the reverse strand, counting down.
AATTTTCCATTCTTGTTCGTAGTTCTAAACAAACAGTTTCTGATGGTAAAACTTATCTGTGCAAAGTAAAATGGTTTATAACTGGTTTTCAAAATGGAGTTTCTTTTCTCTACACAAATAAATAAAAATAATTACTTCTAAAATTCGCGTTTAAAAATCATCGCATATAAAAAAAAACTCAAATAATCCACCTGTCAAATAAAAAATAGAATATCCTGCCCAAGTCCTGCCCTGTCCCGCCGTCGAGAGTTCTGAGGTTACAAACCCAAAGAAAATACAGTCGATTTGGAACATTCCGCTTTATTTTATGAAATCGGTTGTAAAAATAATAATATAATAGGTGTATATATATGTATACATATAGATACCAGTATTAATTTAAGCAATTTATCTTATTAATTACTTTGAAGACAACCACGAATGACGACTACTCAACTTGTATGTTCTAGCACGCTACATTAACATTAATTATTACTTACTACATTAACTTGCAAATATCTTTAAAAATTCCTTAGTTTTAGTTTTTCTTTATGCTTTAAAAATTAATATATAAAAATATGTAATTATAATTTAAGGTTGATGTTCCGCCCGTCCCTCCATACATTTTTGATTACCTCTAAACACTTAACACAGACACTATTTCTTTAAAACTAATCATTTTATCACTTCTCTATAATGAAATGTGTGCGCGTTCGACCTTTTTAATCAATAATTTACAATATTTACTTAGAAAAACAACAGTGAAATACCGGCAAAATTTGACACTTCTACAGTAGTGTGCGTGACTTTTGCCAAGCGAAACACGACATAAAGCACGACATCTAGCGCATAGACTATATACTTATTACAGATCTAGCGCGTCAATGTCTAAACGAAAGGCGATGTTTAGACATTGACGCTAGATGTCGTGCATTCGCGTTCGTTATCTTATACATAATGAGCATAATTCTAATAAAATATCAAAGTTCTGTGTAAAAATTGAGTAATTTCATTTCCAATCGTTCAAAGAAAATAACAATAAAATAAAATAAAACTAATGACCTTAGAAACTATGTTTTTTTTTGTAAACAATTTATTACTCATTATTGTTCGTCCGTCGGTCGTAGGTCTGTAAACTGTATTGTACACTGAAGGTAAATGGTACTGTAGGTACTACTTTAGTTCGGCGTCGTCGTCGCGTCGGCTTGATATAAAATTACATTCTTGATTTCATTGACACGCGCTATGATTTGCGCGCGGAATTTCTTGTGTTGTGAATTTATTTTTGTATGCTATGCATTTTAATTGATTCAAATTGCAATATTTCTCTAGTATGCATTTGAGACTATATTGTAAATTGTAATAATTGATCGTGGGTATAGTAATTAATTATTCTAATAACGCAATTAGTAATATATGTATTTTCGGTGGGATTCAAAACAAAAAATTGGCCCGTGATTTTTATGAAATTTCACTACATTGCAAATCACATCAATCATAGTTCATACACATGTATGACGAAAGTGATTAGTATTGTGGCTAACATTGACTCATCAGTTCATCACTGAAACCAGTGATAAATCAGTACCTATATCATATTGTGTTTGAATATTTTTAAACAATGATATAAGTATACAATTATTATAAATCGGTAAACTATCAAAGTAATCACAAACTTGCAAACATTGGTAAAATGTCCAGTAGTTTATGAGCCTATTCATTACAATCAAACAAACAAACAAAGTTTTCCTCTTTATAATATTAGTGTAGACAAACACTATGAATACGATCACGAATGCAAATTCGGGGATTTTCTAATTATTGCTAAATAATAATTGAATTCGTTTTGAAATACTCTATAATTTTTAGTGTATAAATAGACATTTATAATGTGGTGCTCATTTTTTTTGTACTGCTAACGCTATTGTAGGTACCTATTTTCGTTGTTTTATTTCAAGTGAACACGGCCATACAATTTTGTCACGAGCCGCCTATGATTGTAGGTACTTTTGTTAGGCTCCTTCGTCGTCCGCGTCGGCTCGAAAGTTCTTGATTTCCTTTTGATTTCATTGTCACGCGCTATGATTTGCGCGCGGATTTTCTTGTGTTGTGAATTTATTTTTGTATTATTATTATTATTTTTTTTTTTTATTTTATTGATTCAAATAAAATATTTCACTAGTATGCATTTGAGACTATATTGTATTATGTATAATTTATCGTAGGTATAGTTATTCTTATAACGCAGTTATATTTTCGGTGGGACAATTTGACCCGTGATTTTTCTGAAATATCACCACGTTGCAAATCACATCAATCATACACACGTATGACGAAAGTATAGTGGCTAACATTGACTCATCAGTTCATCACTGAAACCAGTGATAAATCAGTATATCATATTTTATTGTGTTTGAATATTTTTTAAACAACGATATATACAATATTATTATAAATCGGTAAACTACCAAAGTACTTCCGAATTTTCAGACAGACAAACAAGTAGTTTGAACACGCAGTTTTCTTATACTAGTAGCAAAAATCAAAACCATAATATTATGTTTACCTACTATATTTTACTAAAAGTCGAGTGCGTCGAAATCGTAAATAATAGGTAATATAATGTTTTTCACCTTCCTGGTTATTTTCCCATAGTAAATAGTGTTTTAGGTTTGTTGTTGTAGGTAGGAATAATAATAATTATTCTTACTTGTTGGTTATGAAATGTATATTGAAATAATTTACTTTTACAAATCATTAGTGATATTAGTTTTGAGTGAAAATGCTTGGATCAGCATAATATTATATGGTACTTCAAATACATGTTTTGATAAAAAAACAATAGTGTAATAAAATAAAACTGCGTTTTATTGTAATCAATGTTGACAGTTTTAAATTCCAAAATTATTGATCAATAAAATAGTTTACACCAACAAATATAACTTTTATTTTTATAACCATCGTTCATAATATAAACCGTAGCAGGTGGCGTTTTGAAGTTCTGTCTACTCATACAGAAAAATGGAAAACTTGTTTTTTTTGTAAACAATTTATTACTCATTATTGTTGTTTGGCTGTGTGTTTGGCAACTCGAAGCGTGGTCGTCCGTCGTAGGTACTTTTGTTTTGTTAGGTACTCAGGAGGATAACCTCAGACTGTAGACACTGTAGTGATGTCAAGACAAATGTGCGAAAGACTGTAAAGTCAGACGCTAATTTAGAAGACGGGCTACCCATTGGGGCTGTTGAAATTGTCTGGAGATCCTTTTGGAACTCATCCATTCTGTGGTTAAACACTTCAAACATCTGATCAATAGACTGTGTGATGGATTCCATATTAGTTTTAGTGCAGTGGCAGTGTAAATGTTGTTGTTGAGGTTATGTAAATTTAACACTTTAGTTAACTACCAAGATATAAAGAAATGAGGATAGGACACAATAACTATTGGTTGAGGTATTTATAAACTCATAATATACTTTTAAAAAAATCACGTTTTAATAAATTTCTAGAATTAAATTAGAACAGCTGATTCAAAATAGCCTAAAAAATCTTAATAATAATAATTACGCTTCACAGCAAGAAGAAATGTACCATATGTACCCGCACAAAGTCGATATTGTGTTGCCTACCGTTCGACTCAATGGCTAGGGTTGTAACTACCTTTAATAATTATTACCAAACTAATAAACCGAGTGATGCGAAATAACCATAATTCTTTTAGAGTTTGATAAAATGATCAGGCAGGTATTTTCTTTAATCCTCTGAATTCTCGGTTACTAAATTGTATCGTTGAAATTATTCTTCGCGTAAATTTAATAAATAATCATATGGAAAACACTTTTCATTTGTTTTTTTACTTTCACGCCCAACTACTATACAATAATTACGTTGTTTCGGTATTTTGACGAGAAAACGCAGGAAACATCCGTTGTATCATTTTAGATAGATTGTATATTTTGTATCTGTAGAATTGAAATCAAAGCTATGTATATGTTGTCTCCATTCTTTTCTTATCGGATTGTTGATCCCAATGCGAATGCGTCACTTAAATTTTATAAAAGACAATTAAGAACATCAAAAATAAAGTGATACGTAAATATTTCACAGTGCAATATATTATGTAATTAATAATAATTATATATTTATGAAAAAATAATTACATCAGATTTAATAATCGCAATTGTTTTGAATGTACATATGAATAAATGATTACATCATAATAGTAATAATCACAATTGTTTTATTTCCCATTTGTTGCAACCCTAGCATATTTTCATGTAGCAGCAGAAGTACCTACACTGGCGGCGCGGCGGCATCGTGCGACATCAAAGGCATTGCCTTACTAGGTAAGTTTATTAACTCTTTAATAATTATTTTTGACTTTACTCATTTCTTTTATTATATAATTTACGTTTTACTTTTACAGAATCCGATTCAATGGATTATGAAGACGAGTCACACAACGCCATACGATAGTGATGATGAATGAACATTTCAATAAATGCATGCGTGTTTTTTTATGTTGTTTTGTAATTGTTAATTGTTTCTTAAATAAAGAAATAAACTAAATATTTAAATGATGATTTGTTATTTGCAACACAACTTTATATTTGAGATTCTTTACAAATGTATATTTAGTTTTGTATCATCAAATTTATAAATTTTATTCCATAGTTTTCAAAATTAAATGTAAATGACCATAAAAACATTAATAAAGTAAATCATTGATGTAAGGTCAGGGAACGTAATACATATATACATCTGACCATGTAGAAGCTAAGTCTTGTTGACTGCTGAAGTCTGTAAAGTTTTGTTGTCTGCTGAAGTCTGTACGCAATGAAAATGTCTGCCGTTTCGAAAATAAGTTTTTAAGACCCTAATAAATAAAATATATGAATGGCAGATCTGGTCAAATACTTTCAAAATTGTATTTTTTTCAGCACTTTCATAAGTGTCTGCCAGAATGTTATCCGCGTGATAATGGTCTGCCATTGTTATTTTCCGATAGTAATAATAATCTATTTTCAAATATCAAAATGGCAGACGTGGTCAAATGGTTTCAAAGTTCGCCAAAAATTTCCACCTGTCTTACCTAAGCGCGCGCCCCGTCCGCCACTCTGGGCTTAGTGACTCCTCATCTCATGTATAGTAGGTATAGGGGAATCAACACACAAAAATCCAGGTCTGGTCAAATACATACAGGTAGCTTTGCGCTAGCTCTCTAGCTATTACTTCTTATGGAGAGAAAACGTAAACATGTACCACGGGCGAAGCCGGGGCGGACCGCTAGTAAATAATAAAATAATAAATAGTGTATTAGATTTGTTATTGTATCTTGTATACCTACGAATAATTATTCTTACGTCTTGTTGGGAAATGTTCAAATACCTACCTATTGAAATAATTTACTGTTACAAATCATTAGTGTTATTAGTTTTGAGTGAATAGGCATGGATCAGAAATTCAGAATATAATATGCTACTAACTACTCAAATACATACATGTTTACACAACAAACACCACTGACCTCTATAACTATAAGTTATAGAGGTCAGTGACCGTCAGTGACAAACACTATGGATACCTACGCTCGCGAATGCAAATTCGGTGATTTACTAATTATTGATACCTAGTCATTGAATTCGTTTTGAAATAGCCTGTACTTTGTAATTTTTAGTGTTATAGACATTTATAAAATGTGGTGCTCATTTTTTTGTAATAAATCATCCCGAACGCTATTGTATTTTCGTTGTTTTATTTCAAGTGAACACCTATACAATTTTGTCACGAGCCGCCTCTGGCCTCTGGGTGAAATAAACAAGTCAAATGATTTTTGTTCTAATTGTATTTTGGTAGTAGTTTGTTTAGAATTTACATTACCATTGTTTAATTTTTACCTACTATATTTTACTAAAAGTCGAGTGCGTCGAAATCGTAAATATCTTTTTCACCTTCCTGGTTTTTTTCCATAGTAAATAGTGTTTTAGATTTGTTGTTGTATGAATAATTATTCTTAGCATAATATTATATCATAGGTATATGCTACTTCAAATACATGTTTTGATAAAAAAAAACAATAGTGTAATGTAATAAAATAAAACTGCGTTTTATTGTAATCAATTTTGACATTATTTATTTCCCAAAATTACAACAAAATAGTTTACGCCAACAAATATAACTTTTATTTTTATAACAATCCTACTTGTTTTACATTCACGCCATCTAGACTTAAATCTTTATCATTTTTGTATACGTCTGTGTGTGTAAACGACCCTGTATGCAATGACAGATGTTATAATGCATTTTTTTACCGAATTGGGTGGATTTTAAGGCAATGATATGACATATTTCAATAAAATATAATATTCAGTAACCGCCATGACTATTCCTACGACCTTAATCTTTTCCAATTACGCAAAAACTCAAATAAACTAGAAATGTAGAATTCAGCGCCATCTAGCGGGACATTGGCTGGGAACAGATCGTAGCAATCACCTTAATGGTTAAATTTAATAATTTAGCGAAATAATCACTTATAATACCACAAGAGCTTCAAAATTATCGGGTATTTTCCGATAGGTTCGTTGCAAACAAATGAAGGAGTCAAGTTTTTAGTCAAGGTTAAAAAATCACGAGCGCGAAGCGCGAGTGATTTTTCCTGAAAAACTAGACGACTTTATTTGTTTGCAGGGAACCTTGAGGGAAATGCCAGATAATTTTGAAGCTCGTGTGGTATTCGGGGGATTATTTTTCCGTCCCAAATGTCGGCCAATAATTTCACAATTGAATTCAACCTGTCAGTTTGACGTCAACGACCAGAGAAAATTTTCAAAAAATTATCAGTATAATACCATGTAGGTTGTACCACGTGACGTCGAATGGTGCAATTCTATTGGTCGATATTGGGGTCGGAAAAATAATCTGTTTAATTTCAATAAATATATATGTACCTAAAT
>CAJQZM010037847.1:14968-25093 GCA_907164665.1 Colias nastes | reverse complement strand
TTTTGGCCAAAGTGGCGCTTTAGTAGTTTTGGATTTTCACTGACGATCTGTTTTATTGATCGATTTTCTTTAGGGACAAGTAGGTGATCAGCCTTCTGTGTCCTGCCAGACCGAGACTTTTTTTTTCTTCGTCTCCACCGGGAATCGGATCCAGGATATACGCTCACGCGCTAACTACTTTACCAAAGATGGAGGCGGTCATTGCATTGTATGAAGTACCTGCTGCCAATAATAATAATTAGAAAAGGAATATTATCCCTCGTTGTTCGAACTTGGAAGTTACTTAGACGACCTACTGATAAACTGAAAATATTAAAAACATACCACAGTTCAGTTTATTTGAGTTATATATACATACCTAGTTGAAATTGGGACAAAATTAATTATGTAAGTATTCAATATTTTTTTATAGTACGACATATTACTATAATTACCTACCTAAAAAATATTAATTACCTACTTACTTCCCAGCATTTTCTATAAAATATAACAAATAGCTGGGTTTCAGCTATTGCCGTCTCTATAATCAGTATTTATTTAAAAATTTATAAATTAAAAATACTGTAATTTCCAAATGAGATTGTGGATAATTAAATAAAGATTATAACTCTACATACCTATTAAGATTATTTTCCACTCGCAGCTGACAAAATTTTCCGGCTATAATTTGTAGTAAAAGTGCTGTAATAAAATATTTATTCTGCAAAAGTATGTGATAAGTCATAACAATAAAATTATTTTGAATTAACACCAAAGGAAGTTATAAACATACTTGACATGTATATTGATATTACCACAGTGGCTCTTTTTTGAAGTAAGTTTATTTATAAAGTGAGTTCGAACCCCGCCTCGTGATCGAATTTTATCTATTCTTTAAAAAAATATATATACTTAAAAGGCATTTGAATCCTCTTGTTTCTATATATAATATCATTGATTTGAATCATTCAAATCAATGATTGAATGCGATAAAATGAAAATATCAAATTCAAGGTACAATTCAAGATAGAACGCTTCACCTGTATGTTTGACCCAATTTTATAACGGACAGATTTAATTCAAACTTTGTACACTTAGTTACCAATTATCGGTGATAATAAAATAATTTCATAAGTTGTATATCATCTTGTATGAAGCGTGTTTTGCAAACATGCTTCACCTAGTCCCTTTAAAATATAAGCCCTTTTTTAAACGCATCGTAGACAAAGAAGAAGACAATATAAAAATATATATTCATAAAACACTAAAAATCATATTAACTATGATAATGTACATATTATCTTGTCCATGTTTGTCCATTGTTTTAAATGATAAAAGTAAGATAATGGAACGAATCATAGACATTGTTGCTTTGCGACTAAGGTATAAAATTAACGTTAAAGTTAACTAAATAAGCGAACATAATATGTATTTGCAACTTTTCACTGATTTAAAAAAAAGCTTGTTACTGTACCTATTCAGTTTTAAATCTGAACGAGCGCAGGATACTCAAAGCTTCATAATCAAGAGTTTTATGTAAAATTACCATTTTACTCAAATTCAAAATAAAAAATAGATCAGCTTTACAATCATTAACTAAAAAGTATAAGTTCAATATGTATTATGTCTATAGTTGTCTACAATATGAAGACTGTTCGAATTTAATCTGAAGATTTTGTGCTGTAATAAACGATTAATTTATTATCAACTATTATCACACGTCTGTGAAAACAAGTTTATTTGCTTAAGAGGCCGTATCGATTTTAAGAGTGATTTTGACTTGTTTCTGTAATTCTTTAGGAGCTCGTTTAAAAAAACTAACTACTATGTTTTATGAAAGTAATGGAATAATTTAAAGTTCTCTAGAATATTCAATTATATAGGTCTGCCGTAACAACGTTTGCGCTCCCGTATATAATCGAAAATTCTAGAGAACTTTAAATTATTCCATTACTCTCATAAAACCATCATAAAACATATAATATGTATTTTTTTTATTGCAAATTTTTAAGCATAAATCTATTATTTAATGTGTATTTTTTTATTTTTTTTAACTCTGTTGTATGTACTAGAAATTCGACGCCATATACGCATAAAATTTCATCAAAGTAAGGCTATTTTAACTTAGATTTTCTTCGATATTTTTGAATAAAAGTACTTAAAATTCCTCGAACACTTTTTAGGATGTCTCAGTGTCTTTATTGTTGTATATTTTATAAGAAAACTTCTTCTTTTAAATTCTGTGTAAACTACAAAGACACGAACGTCCCGCATTGAAAAAATTGAAACACGCCTCAGGTTATTGGCTATTAAACAAACTGGACAATGAAAATCAATAAATTGTCTCGGACACTTTTTAGATATTGAATAAATCTTTAATTTAAGATATTATAACACATTGTTACTAATTTAGTTTTCTTAAACGAGCTCCTAAAGAATTACAGAAACAAGTCAAAATCACTCTTAAATCGATACGGCCTCTTAATCTTTGAGAGATTCACTGATTTACGCTGCGTTCTGACAAAAGCGAGTCTATGCTTTCAAAACTTTTGTTATGTCTGGCATCTTTCTGGCATATAGAAATAAAGTAAAATGATCTTCGTTTTCTTGCAAATCTTTTCAGTCCCGTAAGGATAGAAGTTGTAAGTGTTTATTACACAAACATTTCTTTTGTAGGGCTGTTGCATGCATTATTATCAGTAACTATTTATTTTGATGCGTTCACTTAAGACTAAACTAAAAGAGCAAGATATTTAAGTTAAAGCTTTAGTGCATTTTAATTGCTTCAAGATAGTCCGATTAGATTTCAAGCTGTAGGAAATCACTGATTTTTTTAAGCTATTGCATAGCTTCTATCGCGGGCCTTGAGCGCGGGGACCGAATAGAGAAATTCCGTAACGAAAAAACCTCACGCTCCCCACTCCGACGGGCTCGGAGGTGTGGCTTGAAGGCATGCTATGCAATAGCTTTACCGCGGCAGTCCCCGAGTGCCACACGTCTTTTTCATATTTGGAAGGCCTGCGCTGCTCAAACCACCAAAGGATCTGCACCAGACGGTCACCATTCTTAATGATACATTTTTTTTAATCATATTTTTATATTTAATATTTAATAATTATCTTAAAAATTGTACATGTTATACCCGGAAGGAACTGATCATGCAATCTGTTGCTGGGATGTCACCGATTTACTATCATATTTGATGGCATTACAATTACTCTGCCCTATTTTTTATGGGCCCTCTTCACAATGGGCAGCGTTGGCCCAACAAATTATCGTCGATGTTTGCCCTTACGGCGATTATGAATAAACGTCTACAATGACGGCTGATCATAGTCATTTAGGCTCTACAGTACTCTACACTATCGTGATTGCCTCTACTTGCCCAACACTGCCCATTGTGAAGACGGAGCATTATGTGACAGGAAGGTGACTGAACAGTCGTAATGCGTCACTTATTTTCTAATCTGCACAGACTGAGTTTGTGTGTTTATAATTATGATAAATAAATCTCTGGAGTGACTGCGCTGGTTTTGATAAATTTTTATTTTCTCTTACACCTCTAGACTTACTTCAGCTAGGTGCCTAGGTATGAACAAAATTACTAACAGATAAAATAATATGTGTATATTTCTATGTAGATTGTAGTTAGTACGCATATTTACTTTATAATTATGATAAAAAAGTAGAGTTACGTTGAATTAGATTTTTTAATGAATGATAACGTAGTTCACTCAGCGCCATCTAATCTTACATTTACGAAGCAATATTACGGAAAACTAAAATACATAATCATTGTTTTATTTTATGCTAGCTTCCCGCCCGCGGCTTCGCCCGCGTTTTCAAAGAAAAACCCGCACAGTTCCCGTTCCCGTGGTATTTCCGGGATAAAACCTATCCTATGTGTTAATCTAAGTTACCGTCTATATGTGTGCTAAATTTCATTTTAATCGGTTCTGTAGTATTTGCGTGAAAGAGTAATAAACATACATCCTCACAAACTTTCGCATTTATAATATCAAGTAGGATTTGCTTATGTACTAAACATTATCATACCAAAGCCAAATCACAGAAGACTTTTTTTCTAATTAAAATATATATTAAAAATAACCACTGCACCACACTTAAAAAAACAAGCAAAAAAATACTTACCAATCCCAGTCGACAAAACCTGATAAATAATCGTCATTTTTAATTTCCACTATCCGATTAATGGTCCGTTCCCCAAATATGAAGTTCACTAACAGTTCTAAATAAAAAGAGATATTCGTACGTATTATAAGAAATTCCTATGCAAATAGTGATATGACCAGATTACCGCATACTATAAGGCTTGTGCACAAGCAGTGCGATATATTTGAAGCTAGCAAGTTAGCAACACGATTGACCCACTTTGAAAGTTAAATTTTGACTGTCGCCTTGTTTACCGTGGTTAAACGCATGATTAAACGGCCCTGGATTCAATTCCCGGCGGAGATTCAGAAATAAACACCTATTACTCATAATATAATAAGGGTAAGTATTTAATCGACCAGTGAAAAGGAAGAGCAAATGCCTTACTTCACTATAACATAGTATAAAACAAAGTCACTTTTTCCGTCCCTATATCCCTTTGTATTCTTAACTCTTTAATACATACTACACAATGGATTTTGATGCGGTTTTTTTAATAGATAGAATGGTTCTCGAGGAAGGTTTTTGTATATAATTTATTAGGTTTTAGACAAAGCGGGCGAAGCCGCGAGCGGAAATCTTGTACTATATAAATTAGTACGTAACAAACATACAAAGTACTTACAATTCTGTTTAAAATAAGTAGGTAACCTTCTATTTGGCGAACCATTACCTTCAAATATGTGTATTGAGATATTTTTGACGTTCCCAAAAACGAAGAAGGATCTCAATTGGACTATATTTTTTTAACTCTCTGGAATTTCAATTGACGAAATTCTACACAGGCCACAGTCCACCACGCTGGCCAAGTGCTTGGCCGATGACACATGTCGTCGAACTTTTGATTCTTCGACATGACGGTTTCCTCACGATGTTTTCCTTCACCGTTCGAGCAGTGGTGATGTTACACCATGCGCAGATAAATTTAAAAATTAATTTATTTCTTGTTATTATTAAAGTGAAACTTTTATTACATCGTCTCAAACTTTTTGGTCTGTGTAGCGCATGTCGCGTGACGGTCAAACCGTACGATAATTATCGTACAAATACGATAATTTTGTGCCTAAGTTTCACTTTTACCGTGGTTTCATAAAACCACACAACATTTTTTCTTATTATCTTGAACCCCGGACTTATAGATTCGATCGAAGTCCGAGGTCTCACCGAGCCACCACAATGATGACATCAGGAAGTTCTCTTTGTGTTAGAATTTAGGTTGAGAACATTTGCAAGTACCACTATTTGCTAATTTTATATTTTATTGTACAAAATATCGCTTAGCTTGCACTGTAAACCAACCGTACAATGTTTTGATGTGCGTATGACTTAAAAGGTAAGATTAAAATTTATTAAAAGGCATATCTATTAAGCAATAATATCTATGCGTCATGAGGGAATTCCAAATTATCCTTTGGGTGGGATAAAGTTAACTTTCTTTCTTTCATTTAACATTTTACTTTGAGAAAGATTGCATCTTTTTGTCTGTTTACCTATTTTTAATTTTAAATGCCAAGTGAATAAAATGTGGTAATTGACAATCGATTCGATTTATTATTACGTGCTGTTATTTTTTTTATTGTTTCGTGTCCAAAGAAATGATTCCATAGATTTTACAGTTTTTTATAAACATATAAACATTGTGAGTAATTAAAAAACAATAACTACATGTTCGTGGTTAGTACGAAAGAAAAAAGTTGCTCTACTAAAATTAGTTTTACTGTGGTTTTACTCATGTATGTGTAATGTCATGTGTATTGCAGACATGGCATAAATATAGTTACGAGGTAACTAGCACTCGAATAATACTTTTTAATTTTTTTTTTTTCATCGTTTCCGGAAAATATTTTCCTGAAAATTCATATATGGACAAGAACATTAACAAAATTATGGAAAACATTGAAGTTGGACTTCTCTTGAATTTGTCATCATACGATGTTCTGTTTATTTATTTGTTAAATATTATTGTAAATGATTTAAATATATCATTAAATATGCAAGCAAATGAAAGAGAACGCTATCTTAAAGTAAGCTATCAATATCTGGAGAGCAGAAGATAAACGCGTTTGCCATAAGATAGAGTTGCCAAATAACTGGTACTAAAAACATAAGTCCAGTCTTAGAACTGATATTTAGACTGAGATATGCAGTCCTTAATGATATTTCACAGCCTTGGTTCCAATATGCAAGTTCGAAAAAAGCTTGATTGCAAAACTAGTTTATCCTGGGTGTGTGCATACTTATTTTAGGATAAACTAGTATGGCCTAGCCTAAACTGATTTATCCTATTGGTCTTAGGACGAACTAGTTTAGCCTAGGCAAAACTAGTTTGCCCTGAAATCGGGTTTGGCCGGTAACATATGCATTATAAAATATATCAAAAGGGTTTTTCATAATTTCGTATGTTTTGACATTTCTTACAAAATTTTACATTTCAATACTTAATGAAATTATTAATTTGCTCGACTTATTCTACTTCTCGTATTACTCTCATTGCCATTATCTCAAATTTAGATTGAAAATTCATTCTAAAACTTGTAAAACATAGCACAATGTACCAAAAGATATGTTATTACTCGGTTATGTGAGACTTATACTAGGGTGGCAGCCGGAATAACTAGGTACGAAATAGCATTATTATGAATACTTATTACGACGTTATGGTAGGTTTAATTTATTGGGTGTTAATTTGTATCATTTTTCCTTATTCTTAGTTTATTCTTGTCATAAAATGTTATAACTCATTTATTTGTACGGCTGATAAAGTTTATATTAATATCTTACGACACACGACGGAAACTGCATTTTACACGTCACCGGGGATTAACAAAAGCTTACTTACAATCAGTATAATACATGTCGCTAATTCGGGATTTTAAAATATTAATTTTACAGGAGAAAATATTGTTTTAACGAATATATTTTCAGCGAGTGACCAAAGGTTGATCAAGCAAATCATAGATACCTACGACTATAACAGTATTTACTTTACTATAAATATTGTCATTTCCTTTTATTAGTAAATACTGTTATACGACTATAACAGTATTTACTATAAATAATGTCATATTCCTTTTATTCAAGATTCAGTTATTGAAAAAACAGCACTATGAATATAACCATCAAAATTCAATTTATTCAAGACTCAGTTATTTTTACAATAGCATAATAAGAGCAAATTGCTGAGTCAGTACATGGTAGAGTCGATGTCATTTAGTGGCCTGACTAGAAAATGAGGGTCCATCATCGGAAACAGGAGTTTAAATTGCTAAGAGGGGACGAAATGTAACTACGAGCCGAGGTATAATACTATATCTACTAGTTATTATAATATCTATTACTAGCGAACAATATCAAATGACCAAATTTACCCCGGAAATTGTCGGAAAATAAAAATAAATTCCGACTTTGTGGACCACCATTTTTGTACGGCATCTGTGTCATACTATTCATCATCACATACCTCAATACTGCATTTAATCCATTATACCGCAACGCCGTACAAAAATCATGGAGATAAGGGGAAAAAATCTCTACCTGTACTTTCGAATTCTCATCTGCACTCAGGTGGACAGCTTAAAAGTGACGGCATAGTGCTGAATCTTATTATTTTATGCTCTTATAACGTTCTAGATAGGTCACCTGGTGATTCAAATGACCCATAATTTTTTCAACATGGGCCTGTAGTCTATAAGTCCCGTGTCACTTGACTGTGCGTGCGTGTGTGTGTGTAGACGTATGTGTTTTTTGTGTGGGTGTGACACATGTTCCATTAACTACCTAATCGACAGATTTCATGATTGAATCCGTGCCTTGCTGAGGAAAATTCGTTAATGAATTTATATGCAATAGGTGTTACTTATTACATAGTTAACGAAAAAAAGCGTGAGTGCTGAAGCACGTGTCAGAAGTGAAATTTCTTTGCATAGCTTCTTTGGCAAGATTCAAAGATCAATTCAACAAAATCGTCGCCCTACTCCGTGGTGTGACGCCACCTTGAAATCTTCCTCTCAATGCGCCTAAAGAAGTTTCACTTCGAAAATCTATGACCTACGTTGAACACTTGAACATAATCAAAGACCATAGCGCAATTTATTTACTGATGGGATCTGACTGGCTTAGCATGGACGTCACGAAAAAAATCTTATAACGTGCTTGCAAATGTAAAAAGTGTGATAATTGTTAACCCGTGAGCAGGTGCGCCTTATTATCTTACATTAGCTGTGCTTCGCGGTTTCACCCGCGTGGCTCCGCTCCTGTTGGTCTTTAGCGTAATGAGTATTCTATAGCCTTCCTCGATAAATACAGAAGGTAAATGAGGCTCGTAATTTAGGTGTTACTTTCGATAAGCATCTAAAATTTGAAAGTCATGTCCTTGAAGTTGTGCGTAGTTGCTTCTACCGATTAAAAGTTATTTACAAACTTCGGCCTTACATAAGCACTAACCTCCGTATACTTTTAGCTGAATCTCTAGTACTATCTAAGTTAAATTATTGCATAAATGTGTATGGACCTTGTTTGCTTCAACGTTCGCAACGTCTAATTCAAAGAGTGCAGAATGCTTGTGTTAGGTACTGCTTCAACGTCCCTCCGAGATCACATATAACACCTTTTTTAAACTCCGCCAAAATGCTAAACATGAAAAGTAGACAAGATCTATATTTGGCTTGTCTACTTTTTGACCTGTTTAAATCCAAGCGTCCTTCGTATCTCTACGAAAAATTAAGATGGAGAAAAGATCATGGTTTGAATCCAGTAAGGAGCGTAACTAACATGCTGTCCGTCCCTCGGCATCGATCGCAAGCTTTCCGTGGTAGCTTTAAGTACTGTGCGACAAAGTGTTGGAACAATATCCCTCCGCCGATAAAACAAGTGTGCTCAAAGGGCTCTTTTAAAAAAAAGTACAAAATCCACTTACTTAACACACAAATTCAAAAGTAGAATTATATTTATTTCACTCCGCACTGCACAGACTTAGGGCTGCCACTAAAAATCATTTCTTTTTCTCATTACATTTTACTTCTATACTATCCGATCTGTATTTTATGTATTATTTTTATTTATTCAAATTACTTTTATGTAACTATTGGTTTTTAAATTTAATAATAACTATATACTTACTTTATTTCTTTTATATATGCTAATATCTATAGTAGGTATTTATATTTTATGTTTGGTACGATGAACTTCCTCGAATGGGTCTTGGCAGAATATCAGCGTTGTGGTTCTTAGAACCATGACAATGTGCTGAGCCAAGACCTTTTCAGGAAACAATGTTTTTATAAATTTTTCTTTAATGTTATTTCAGATTTTAAATGTTTTTTGTTTTATTTTATTGTTTAGTATTTAAAAATTGTACTTAAATGTTTTCCTGAATAAATGTATAAATAAATAAATAAATAAAATAAATAAATGGGCTATCTAACACCGAAAGAATTTTTCAAATCGGACCAGTAGTTCCTTAGCGCGTTCAAACAAACAAATTCTTCAGCTTTATAATATTAGTATAGAAAGGATTAATAAAACAAGGTCTTGTTAGTAGGAAAATAAGTAGTTATTTTTATTAAAACTACTCAAAATAAATGCAACTTGTAAAGCAAATAACAAATCAAGTAATTATTGTCTCTAAACTTTGGTCTTTATAAAAATAACGTCTTTTCTTACGTCTGGGACATATTGAACAGAAACCGCTTCAACTAGGCTTATACTTATAGGTATTCTTATAATTATACTCTCTAGAGGGAAATAAATTGGAACAAATCGCTTCATTAGGACCTTGAGATCTGAAGAAATGTTTTCCCATACGAATCCGGCGTGAAGCATGTGATTTTATACGCCTCAAAGCCACTTCTTTTAGGAATGTACGTCTTTCCGTCCAAAAATAATGAAAAGCATTGCAAAAGTTCTTTTGTACATTGTCTTGCCTTGGCTCAAACTCAAACTCAAACTCAAACATTTATTTATTCAATTAGACTT
>CAJQZM010037847.1:0-14568 GCA_907164665.1 Colias nastes | reverse complement strand
ATGAAAAGCATTGCAAAAGTTCTTTTGTACATTGTCTTGCCTTGGCTATATTTTTAACTCCTGGGATGTGAATTACAATATTGCAACTTCTGTGTACGCAAAGGCTTATGCTTAGGCCATTTCGTCGATTGGTCCTTTCCAATACAGAATGGGGTTCTACGGTATACACTATACCTCTTACTTTTTGCGGCAATGGAGTTGAAATGTCAGCATCAATATCATCCGAGGATTGCTCCGTGTCTGTTGCGTAAGGATTGCAAATTACGGAATCGCTTTCTACGGTGTCAACACGTATTTGTAGTTCATTATCAAGATCCGCTTCCAATTCATGATCATAATACTCTTCCAGCCTAGAAAAATTTGTGCTTGACGTCGATCGTCCATTTTACATGTGAACTCTACCTAAAAAAAAGAAATAACAATTAATTATTAAGTATTACATTTAGTATGTTATGTAGTAATAATTCACCTAAATAACAAATAAGTGCTATATTAAAAATACCATTACATTTTTCTTGAGCAAATTGCCGCAAACCGAAAACTGCCTCAAACACCTCGCTGTGCGGACGCAGCAGAACTGACCGAGTGTTACATCAGAGAAGCTTGGATGAGTATGAAAAAAAAAATTAAAAATATATTTATTTAAAAACATATGTTTGTATACAGTTACATTTGGATTTATGTTGCACGTTTTACACACATTTGGCTTAATCTAGGTTTATCACAAAGGATTACCTATAGGTGACCTATAGTATCCAAACTAGGCAAGCCTGTTATAGTTAGGAAGGTAGCTGGGCGCTCGAACAGTTATGTCATCGGTATAAAAAAAAATATAAATTTATTTTTTTACGGGTTAAATGGTAAAAACTATTTAGTAATCTGTGTTAGATTATGAATGAAACAGCTGTGCCATTGATGCACAAAATAACAAAAATATCAATTTTCCATACTATTTTTGGATTGTTCTATTTCAATACACATTTATTTATTAATTGTTTTATTTTTATCAAGAAAATTGAACAAAATCGTTCTAAGTATAATGTTTATCTAAATCGCAGAGCCCCTACCTACTTAATAGCTCTAGTTTTCAGTGGAAACTGCCTTCCAAAGCAGTGCTACCTATTTTTATCATACCTATGACGACTTAATAAAATTTTGTTGAATGAATAATGGCAGGTCAACATTAGTGCCGTGCTCGGTGAACAGGCGAGAACGTGAATATATGCGTTCGGGCCTATTCCTCGACCAGAGTCGCAAAAAAAAGTAGCCTTCTACACGTGGCGTCCACGCGTATTATACATCCATATTCGCGGCCTCGTTCATGACATACTATTATGCTCCTTTATATGTTCTGTGCTATTATGGTGCATTTAGACCAAACGAACAGAGCTAGAGCAAGTTCTTTCGTGATCTTTTAGTGTAAACGACAACTCGTATTCAGTGTTGTTCAGTTTGGCATTAGAACATTGCATCTAGAATCTTTCCGAACGCACTAAAAAGAACGAAAGAATGCTCTACGCATGTTTACACTAAAATAATTTTACATGAGGTTAGAATGAGCATTCGCTCGTTTGATGTAAATGCACCGTTATGAAATAATTATTCTGGCAATTGTTTCTACGTCAATTTCGCGGCGGGATTTACGAACGATTGCGAGCATTCCATGAACGTGGAAGAGACGACGAATGCCGCGAATTCAAGCGTGAATTCGGTCATGGCATTAGTATATGATGAAATGTTGCTACGAGAAGTTTAAACGCTATCTCCTAAGATTCTGAGAATTAATTTTTATTACTACATCACATGTAAGATTAAATATGTGTTTTTATAATTTGCAACTTATCTACAGCTAGTGTAAATAGAATTAATCCATGAGTATTTTATAATAATGTATAAATACATGTTTGTTGCCAAGTTTAGCATATGATACCTAGTCATATAGAAGGGATTTGTAAGTGGAGTAGTGTGGAGTCTGTGTGGATCTGAGGCTTTAATTGAATAACCGTTATATTTATAAAATGGGGTACAAGAATCAAGTCATAGCCACTCTTATAGGTAAGTGAAGTTAGGTCTGTATTCGTACAACTGCACTTGAAGTATAGAGATAGCGATATTATGTCTTTCCTTGTCTTTCCCAACAGTTTTTGGAATTCCTGGGATAAAATCAAATCGATTCCTGGGATAAAATTCATAAAATACAGGTTCCTTAAATTCCCTTATTATTCTATAGAAGCCCCGTTACATATTACTTTAACAAGAAATAAACATTTTCATAAACTTATTTTTTTCTACATTTATATATCTTTAAACAATTTGAAAGTTTTTTTGGAATGGATCGCCACGTTGCGGTACAGTGAAAAGGATAGAAATGTTTGCGTTTGAAAACTAAAATAAATGTCTGATATGTCACATGTGGGACACCCGATTGGAACGAAGTTCCTTTCGTTTGGAAATAAGTATTATATGAGGTATAATTAAATAAATTAACAACATTTTGGAGTTTAATGATAAATTATACAAGTGAGGGAATGCTAATACGCACTATGGAAAAATGTCGTGAGGATTTTTCGTGACGCTCTCCCCCTTAGACATACCTCGCGCTAAGGAACTTCGTTTTTGCTTCCTTTGATTTTGTCAATATCAAAAGAAAAGTCCAGTATCCATGCTACATTTTTTGCACTTGCTTACTATAAATAATGAACAATAAACATACTAAGTATAAAGCTAATTTTTTTGTGAGTAGGTAAGTACCTACTCACAAAAAATTAGCTTTATAGTACCTATGGTATGTTTAGAAGCTAAGTAGCTTCATTTTGATTAGACAGATTCCAATCATTTCCTGTGCCTACGAAACTCTCGTTTTTGGTAACAGAGGCAGCAGGAATACAATGTGACTATTTGATGATTTTCAAATATAATTTTTAAGCTATTGCATAGCTTCTATCGCGGGCCTTGAGCGCGGGGACCGAATCGAGACATTCCGTAACGAAAAAACCTCACGCTCCCCACTCCGACGGGCTCGGAGGTGTGGCTTGAAGGCATGCTAATTGCTATGCAATAGCTTTACCGCGGCAGTCCCCGAGTGCCACACGTCTTTTTTATTTTGTTAAATCTCAAATAATTATCTTAGGTAATTAATTGAAAATATTAATTTTGTCCTACAAAATGAATGATTTCCAGTATACAGTGTGGAAATATTCGATAGGCCCTGGAGGTGGTACTTGAAATATAATAGCAAATTTTGCTGAAAGCAAACATTCATTTATTTTTAAAAAGAAATAGAACTGCATTCAACGATTTTCGAAAATTCCCTTGCTTCTACCGGGAATCAAACAAACATAAAATTAAAAAAAAATAGTTAACACGTTGAACGCCACGCGGCCCACCGGTGCGCGATTCAAGCAAACCCTTCAAGTTCAGGCTTAGTGGAAATCATCAATTACATCATTTTTCGCTAAAGTTAATATCGACACAAAACAATAAAAATAACTATTTTCATTCATTTCAATCCAATTCATTCTTCAAATCGTGAGTCCGACTCGCACTTGACCGATTTTTATAACATCTTTATTATCATGATATAATTTTATAAGATAAACAGTGCTTCTATCTTCAATTAAATTTTGTTAGATTTATTTTAAAGGATTGGCTAATATATGTATTTATTATGTAAAATAGTGGGTCAAAAATCAAAATCGTATCTAGGACAGACAGCTATGTAAAGCCGGCTGCTCACGTACCTGCCGCAGGGGCAATATTGGAACAACCTCAGTTGCATGGCAGTTGGAGCAAATTCGGTTGTTCTCTAAATTGCCCCTGCTTGCTTATACGCATCACAATTAAGGAGCCAATTAAGGGTGCAATTACAATATTGCCCCTGCTGCAGGTATGTGAGTAGCCGTTTTAAGAAGTCAGTGTAGCCAACAAGCGTGTTCAAAAATATGTCAACTGACTATTACATTTGTTGTGTTGTAATTTGTTTGTTACATAATCTGATTTATTTAAAAAAGAAACATTTATAAATAGAATATTTAATTAATATGACCATATAAATTTATGACCTATATAATAAGCTATATAATCAAAGATTTTATTTGTTCACGGAATCTTGCTGGCTTAACACGTAGGTACTTACGTCACCAGAAAAATTGTCGCCTTGTTTCTTTGTTTTGATATTTTATATCTATTTGTGTATCGTGAATCGTCTACTACGAAATAAATAAAAATTAATTCCTTGTTGCTTTTGAAGCATATTATTTGTCATTTAAACGCATGATTATAGAGTCTATCTTTATCAACAATAAAGATAATTATATTGTCTTATCCTAACATGCCATTAAAAGATTTCGACAGATTTATTTAAGATATTTTAGACTAGCAGCTGTTATCCGCGGTTTCACCATAGTATAGATAGAACAAGTAGGCCATCTCCCGGCGTTTAGGAGCGCACGGTACCTAGCGACGCGCAGGGTTGTCACTTGTCACGTTGATATTTTAAATAATTGTACAGTGCCACAAACTTAACTGACCCGGTGGCAAAAACTGGAACTAAGTGCCGCCATTTTGAAATGTCACATTTTCACAGACTTTTCATACGAAATATTTTGTTTAAATAAAAAGAAATCGACATCAGTGACACCGTCACCGGGTCAGATAAGTTTGTGGCACTATAATATAAACAAACACCGACCGCTCACAGCAATAGAACCGAGCGGCGTTGTGTGCGTGCGTCAAGCTTGTGTACGTACATGAACATGGGGCGTGGCCAAGCAATCCGCGTACATACAAGTGGCGCGATGTATCTTTGTTCGTAGACAACTTACTTGTTTTCTTTATACTATGGCTTCACCCATGCAATGCAAAATAACGTCAATGTAAGTAGTGTCGTCCATGGGAATTTATGATTGATTTTCCGTTGATTTTTGCCGCCATTACGGCGATTACCAATAAACATCTACAATAACGGCTGATTATGGATATTTAGGTCCTCTACACTATCGTGATTGCCTCTACTCGCCCAAAGAAGCCATTGTGAAGAAGGCCCATACTATTATTGTCATATTTTTTTTGCCTTCCAGTGAGCTACCTCTGCATGACTACCGGAGTCCTCTACACATGGCCTTCATCAGTAATAAAAGTGTTAAGTTCAGAGAACACACCACTGAACAGAATTATGACTGAGACAGAAATATCTCTACTGGGCAGTTTGACGTCTATTAGTGCCTTGTTCACTATGCCCTTGTCTGGAATGGTCCTGGATAAACTGGGAAGGAAGTATACTTGTGTGGGCATGGCTTTATTACAAGTGGTAAGTGCTCATTGGATGTGATATTAAATAATGACACACGAGATTAGATCACGATGTATTCCAGCCAGTAATGATTATTGTGTACCCACTTATATTGTGAAAGGATTGGAGATTGGACATGGAGAAATCCACGAAAATTTGATAAAAAGCTGGGGCTTTTCATAAAACATCTGTTAAATACACTAGGCTTCGTCCATATTGGAAAAAGAGTAGAGAGAGAGAGACAATTTAGACAGTCTAATATAGGGGCAAACTTAGCTGCTGCTGTAAACTGTAACGTTTTGTGGAGTGTTTTGGGATGAAACTTATTACAATATACTTAGTATAAGTATGATGTAACTTTTACTAATTTTTATTTTTTTTGTAACATTCCTAACGTCTTTTCGATTTGATTTCAATTAAGCCATGCACAGCAATCTGCTAACAATAATTAACTTGCTATCTATTGTGACCTATCAATCAAGATTTTTTAAATACTTTTTGCCTAAAGTTAAAATAACAAGACGATAAAAAATACAAACGCATGATATAAAAAACATATTTTTGTCCCTTTTTCAGATTGGCTGGGCGGTAGTAATATGCTTCGACTACGTGGAATCAATCTTAGCTGCGGTGTTCATAGGGGGTCTAAGTTCTTGTATCTACCTCGTGGCTCCAATGTACGTTGGAGAATTATGCCAGGAGGCTATACGAGGTATTTTTGTTTAAATTATAACGTGATTAATCTTTGGCATTTCAAGGACTTGATATTTAGTTTTATAGCTTTCAAATCACTACATAGTATAAAACAAAGTCGCTTTCTCTGTCCCTATGTCCCTTTGTATGCTTAAATCTTTAAAACTATGCAACGGATTTTGATGCGGTTTTTTTTTTAATAGATAGAGTGATTCAAGAGGAAGGTTTTAGTATATAATTTATTAGGTTTTAGACAAAGCGGACGAAGCCGCGGGCGAAGCCGCGGGCGGTAAGCTAGTGCTTTATAAATGCAATTTTTTAAAGAAATTTTGTTTTCGATTGCTCTGGCGGGATCACGGGTGGCCTTGAGTCTTATTGTCATGAATAATATCAAAATTGTTTGGGTATTCCACAGGTACCATGACAGCAGCCGTGATGACGTGCTTCGCGGTGGGTTGGCTGATCTCCTACATGATGGGAGTGCTGGACTATCGAGTGATGAACTACATATGTTTAACAATGAGCGTAGTAGGGACCTTACTGCAATTTTATTTGTGGGAATCTCCGTTGTATCAGATGACGAAGGGCTTGGAAAATGTAAGAATTTAGAACTTTATGGAATGACGAAAATGTATAAAGTTACAAAACTCCTTAAATTTTATAATAAAATATCATGTTTAAGAATAAAAAGCAACATCCTATATTTATGTCTTTCTTAGTATATTTGTATCTTGCCCCTTTCGCACAAGTGTCAGAAGTGAAACTTGCCAGTTTCAGTTCTGACACTTGTGCGCGGCACACACGCTCTTTTTTTAATTACCTGTTTCTGCACATTTTTCCCAATGTTCAAAATCAGTGATTTTTTTTAAGTCAAAGCAACTCTACATTTTTTTTCAGGAGGCAATGAAAACAATAGCTCATTATAGAGGAGTAAGAATTGATTCTAAAGAGGTTCATCAAGAAATAAATAATCTGAAAGTGGCGCTAAATCCAGATTTAGATGGTAAACATTAAAATAATAATTTTATTCAATATATTTTTTTGTAAATTAATAAAATTGCTGTAACTTCTTAGTTCTTCGTGTATACTTATACTAATATTATAAAGAGTAAAGGTTTGTAATTATGTATGTATGTATGTATGGTTTTCACGCATAAACTACTGGACCGATTTTGATGAAATTTGGCACAGACAATCTTTAGACCCTGAGAAAGAACATAGGCTACCTTTTATTGCGAAATATGTATTTATTTATTTATTTATAAGCTTTATTGCACACAAATAGAAAATACAAATTTTACTTAATAGGACATATTTAGTCAAAAGGCGGCTTTATTGCTACAAGCAATTTCTTCCAAGCAACCCATGTACCATGTACCACGGGCGAAGCCGGGGCGGACCGCTAGTATTTTATAAAATCTTTTCATTTATTATTGTTTATA
The DNA here is from genome assembly GCA_907164665.1 of Colias nastes. NCBI lineage: Eukaryota > Metazoa > Arthropoda > Insecta > Lepidoptera > Pieridae > Colias > Colias nastes. The sequence goes on along the minus strand of CAJQZM010037847.1, from coordinate 7,143 downwards.
TTACATTATTTGAAATAAACAAGAATTTTCATCAAATGTCTGATAATTTTCAGACGCGACACCTGAAGCCGAAAAGTTACAGCCAAATGAAACGGTTCAAAGAGAGAAACTCTCCACATGGCAATTTTTAAGTAAGTATCGTTAAGAAAAGCTTTTTAATATTATTCATATTTGTAACTTGCATTTTGTAATTTCTAACCTAACCTAACCTAACAATCAAACTCCAATTTTATACTTCAGATACAGTTCGATTCAAACTTAATGGCGGTTCGGAAGTTAGCTGCGAATGCATGTGCGCGCAGGTATCCGACCCTTAACGTTCCGGTAATTTCTAAAATTATTTTCTGCGCATCAGATGGTTCGATGTTCCGAGATGCCATTAAGTTTGAATCGAACTGTATCTGAATTATTAAATAAGAGTTTGATTGTTAGGTTAGGTTAGGTTAGAAATTACAAAATCTTTATACCTCGTTAATAAAAATCAACATTATTTTTTCCAGAAAAATCTCGCTCAACGCGTCGCGCCTTATTCCTCTCTTTCATACTATACACAGCCGTGGTCTTCCAAGGCCAAGTTGTGATACAAGTATACGCTGAGCCACTGTTCACGCTGGCGGTTCCCAGCATGTCAGCGACTGTCTGCAGCGTGCTATTCGCAATTGTCAACATTGTGGCGGCGCTCATTGTACTGTACTTAGTGGATCGATCGGGGAGACGGGTGAGATCATTGTACTATGTGATCCCGCTGTGGCGCTGTGTATTAGGCGCCAATGAATAAAATAATTATTGCTTTTGGCAAAGTTGAACCATGAGATACCCTCAGTTTATCTCCCATAATAAAAAATGTAATACCTATTCATAAAAATAACTAAGATGACAAACTCCATTTTGGCATGAAACACGAAATGACTCTTTCACGCTGGAACTAAAGACTTTTTATCACTTCGAATAACACCCATTCCTTCTTTCCAGCCACTGATGATATATTCATCATTAATAACAGCATTGTTCGCGTCCCTCCTCGGGACCCAAATACAGTTTTCTTGGGGACCCAATTGGTTGACAGCTGTACTTATATACCTATTTTGTATTACCTATACCACAGGAGCTGGTATGATACCATATACCATAAGTGCTGAAATATTTTTACCAGAGGTAAGTGTAATAAAATAATAGTGTAGTAACTATGTTACTACCATTACCAATAAACAATACACCCACAATCAAGATCAAAAAGCGTCCGATGTTAAACACTGCCTCCGCGTTAACTAGGCAGACTTTTCTAATGAGCATACGATACACGCTTTATCTTTGAATAATATTAAATAGCATACACTATATCTAAGTCAAGAAAGGCTGAATAGTTATTCATGATGGCTGTAAATAAATAATTTTAAATGGGTCGCTGGGTGAAAGTGTTGTTAAAGTTCATTGTTTTAATTAGTAAGTTGTACGCTCATTTAAAATATATCTTAATTTCTTTCAGATAAAGAACTTTGCGACGATAGTGTCATTGGAGTATTCCTTCGTTGGATTCTTTATTATTCTGTTTATTTATCATCCTCTAGTCTCAGCAATAGGTAAGTAAAATAAAGTATTGATATTATATTTTGCATGCCAGTTTTGATGACAAAGTAGATATTCAATAATAATTGTCCAATACGTTGATGCCTTAGGTTGATGCCATCAATTTTGAATTTAAATTGAAACCAGCCCCTGTATGCCTGTATCATGATGAATATTAATAGTTATTTCCCCAGAATACGATACGACAATAAATTTAAACTCAAACATATTTTATTTATTCAATTAGACTTCATCTAGAATTATTACTTTTGAATCGTCATGACATAATTTTACCATTTGCCACCGATTCGGAAAGCAGTTTCTACGGAGAAGAACCGGCAAGAAATCGTAGTTGCTCAATACATAATGTAATTTCAGGTCTGGGCCCAATATTCTACATATTTGCGGGAGTGTGTCTCCTTACGACGGTGTTCTGCCACTTCTACATGCCAGAAACTAAGGGGCTGACAGTGGATGCCATACAGCATCTGTTTGTCCCACGATCTCAAAATAAAGTTTGATATAAGACTGATGTTTTTCTTTCCTTGGGTGGTTTGAATTCCTTTTAATATGGCATTGTCAACAAGTTGTAATAAAAAAAATCTACCAAAAAAAGTATAACTATAATCCATATAGAATTCACGCAAATACCACTGAACCGATTACAATGTGGTACGTAGGTAGTTGAAGACTCAGAATAAGACATAGGCTACTTTTTATCTCGGAAATCCCACAGGAACGGAAACCATGTGGGTTTTTCTTTGAAAACGCGGGTGAAATCTAGTCTATAATAATCTACGTAATATAATTTTATTTACGATTGAAAGCACTGTCAATTACACTGTTTGTTTTAGATTTAGCATTACAATTTATTTTGTGCGTAACACAAAATGTATATTTTACTCAAAAGATATGCGATGTTGTATAATGACGTCGTATCTTCACACAAAATTATATTGTAGGTAGTTGGAAGAACTAAATAAATACCCTTAATCTTTTTTTATTGTGAACTAGCTTTCCGCCCGCGGCTTCGCCCGCTTTGTCTAAAACATAATAAATTATATACTAAAACCTTCCTCTTGAATCACTCTATCTATTAAAAAAATTGCATCAAAATCCGTTGCGTAGTTTTAAAGATTTAAGCATACATAGATAGGGACATAGGGACAGAGAAAGCGACTTTGTACTATGTAGTGATAGGGAAGCCACAATCTCGCCTCACCCTTAATCTCATGAAATTATTGTAACCTTGTAAAGTAGATACGGATTGAATTAAATTTGTCCGTTTAAAGTGGAATAGAATCAAGTCTAATGGAGTCAAACATACAGATGAAGCTTATGAGCGCGTTAGAAATAGGTTGTTAATTGTTTCAAAGATTTGAACAATTTTCAGATTTAATAAGCTACTAAATATATAAGCAAATACTCTACGCTAACGCTAACTCTATATAAAATCGTAGAGCTTGTTTTTAAGCTATTGCATAGCTTCTATCGCGGGCCTTGAGCGCGGGGACCGAATCGAGAAATTCCGTAACGAAAAAACCTCACGCTCCCCACTCCGACAGACACGGAGGTGTGGCTTGAAGGCATGCTATGCAATAGCTTTACCGCGGCAGTCCCCGAGTGCCACACGTCTTTTTTTTTTAATAAATAAATAAATTAATAGGAACTGTCTATTAATTTAGAGAGTAGCAGAAGAAACCATTAAAAATAATGGAATGGCAATCAGACGTTTAAAAAACAACTTTTTCCGGTGATGTCGCACCTGCATTATGCAACAGGGGGGCCATTTTAAATATTTCTTGTAATTTAACACTTTGTAATTGGTTTCAATTTGTTTTTATTAATCATCATGTAAATTAAAATTTTGCACTTACCACATTTAGATTCAAATTTTTCGATTGAAGCCTTATGAATAATAAAATGAAATTTTCAGGGTAACTACCTGATAGATAGAGCAAGGGTTTAAAAGCCAAACGAAAATCTTTTTTTATGTGATTTAATTTTTTACGGGCCTTTGAAGTTGTGAACATACTGGGTAATTTTATCTTTCTTGTCATTAAATTCTTTTTTTATTCCATTCAAAGATCTAACGATAGTAAATGTTACCATGCTGAATTGGCTTATCTTTCAGCTTAGCACACAAAAAAATCAAGCATCTACCGCAATATGTCACGTCACCATAAATAAAAATCGCATCGTACTCGGCGATAGGTGAAGATTTAAAAAAAAACGTCATAACTCCGAAAATACGAAAAATCGCATTACATACATGGGGGTGATTCGGATAGCTCTCTAGGTCCTCTACCTCCTGGCTTCAGTATATCCATACTTCTTGGGACACCCTGTATAAAAATATACAGAATATTATGTTTATTTCATTAAATCATTATAAACTTTATAGCTTCTATCTGCGTAGTTTTAAAGATATAAGCATACATAGGGACAGAGAAAGCGAATTTGTTTTATACTAATTGTAGTGATTTGTATATCTACCGAATTTATTGAAAAAAAATCTTGCAGCAGTATAAATTATTAAAGCTTGCTAAGTTTTACTAGTTTACGTATTTAATAAATAAGTTTCATGTACCTAAGTAAGTAGGTATGCTCATTATTATATTACTTAATTATGAAATGACATTGTTTTAAACAGAACTTTAAAAAAAATAAGGAAACAGGTTGGTTATATGAATATAAAAACTACATTCGTCTGGAGAAATTCCTTCAATGGTTTAATGATTTATAAACAAAATTTAATCCATCTTATCTCTTAGGTACTCAAGAATTTAACGAGTCAACGGCTCGACTTTTATGTAGATCTCCAAAAAACTCCGGTATATTATAGCAAAAAATTGTGTTTTAGCACAGTACTTTTAGTGTGTGCTCCTTGGATTAAAAATGGCTATTATAAATCAAGTGATTGCAACTGCAATAGGTAAATATTATTTTTCTTAAGAACATTCAAAAATTCACATTTAAATATTTACGTGACAAGGATTATAGAAATAACCCAAGTTTGTAAAGGATTTTTTTCTGTTATAACAATATTTTGAAATTGAAAAAGTACTTAGCAGAAAGTAAAAAGATATCCCACCAAAAACATACCTAAATGTAAAATTGGGAGCCAAGTTCAATCGTTGACTTAATTGTTTTATTTTCCCTTATAGAACAACGTTTATTCGTAAATATGACTTTTTTAATTTGAATAATGAAATTATTTTCACAAAGCAAACAGCTAATGACCTATTGAACCCCATAATTTGATCAGGCTAGTTAGACTGTTTGAGTGAATCGATTTTTATGGGGTTTGTAACTAAGTGCTTAGGTACTGCACTGAAAATGGGTTTAACTATATTGCATCTTGTAGTGGACGAGAGTAGTATATTGGCTATTGCACTAGTATAGTATTATCTGTGATTGCACATACGCATAATTTTTTTTGTCTGATTATTATCATAGTTATATTTGTCCTAAATGATACCTAGTGCTTACGTCAATTTACGTACATTAGCACTATGCCGATTTTTTAAACTTCATTGGCAAGATTCAAAGATACAAAAATCGTCGCATTACTCCATGACGTGACGGTATTGTCATGACGCGATCTTGAAATTTTACTCTCAACGCGCCTAAAGAAGTTTCACTTCAAAATAAATAAAGAATCTTACTGCGTGAACAGGTAGATTATAAATATATAACAATGTATGTATACCAAATATGCTCTTTCATAAAGAAGTAATTAGTAGGTAATTACATACAATTTTTGCAGTGAGCGGCCTCTGCTTCATGCTAGGCGTCTCCTTTACCTGGCCATCTTCCACCATGGGTATCTTCACATCCCCAAACACACCCCTAAATAGAATGATGACGGAATTTGAAGTGTCCCTGCTTGGTAGTTTGTCGTGTATTAGTGCAGTTCTGACTCTGCCCTTTACGGGAATCCTGATGGAAAAGTTTGGGAGAAAATATACGTGTTTCGTTCTATATGCGATGCAAATGGTGAGAATTCAGCAGTTCTACATAAGTAGAAAAAGAAACAGAAAAACTTTTATTTGCCACAATTTAACAATCTAAAAACATGAATAAAAATGTTTTATTGCACTGATTTTCAGATAATCAGATACCTACTTAATCTTTTTTTGATAATCTGTGAAGCTTATAAAATAAAGTATAGGTACAATAGTCTTTTTATTGGATGGCAGAGAGATATTTATAATTGATAGAGACAATTGCTTTGAACAAAAATACTTTTATATTGGAGCGGGCGACCGAGCTGGTAGTTTGCCTGATCCATAAATATTATAATATTTAAGACGTATATTACTTTTATGACCGCCTCCTTGGTACAGTGGTTGACGCATGAGCGTAAAACCGAGGGGCCCTGGGTTCGATTCCCGGTGGAGACGAAGAAAAAAAATGTCTCGGTCTGGCAGGACACAGAAGGCTGATCATTTACTTGTCCCTAAAGAAAATCGATCAGTGAAACAGATGTATGGATAATGCATCTGCCCCTTACCCCACTAGGGGACTCGGGACTTCACTTTACTTACTTATATTACTTTTATGAAAAATTATTCGATTTAAATTTCTCTTATCGAAGTAACATTTTGCTTTAATCACAAACAGAAATAAAATGCCAATTACTTCGTCTACTTCTTTAGAACATAGTTCTTCATACTCAAATTAATTTTACAGATCTCCTGGACAATCGTCATATCCATCAATTACGTGGAGGCCATTTTGCTGTCCATTTTTATATCAGGCATAACCAGTTGCACCCTGCTCTTCATACCTCTTTACGTGAGCGAATTCTGCCAGGAATCCATTAGAGGTTCTATGGCATCAAGTGTGCTTATGTTCTTCGGTTTTGGCATGCTCACATCCTACCTCATGGGTGGTCTGTTAGCGTATAATGTCATGAACTATATATCATTGGGTCTGGCTGCTTCGGGCAGTCTGCTGATCTTTCTGGTTAAAGATTCGGCACTGTATCTCATGACTCAAGGACGGGAACGAGTGAGTACCTACTTTTTTAACGGTCTTTAAGAACGTGTTTAACGTACGTTATTTTAAAGGTTTATTACGCCCACTGCATATTATATAGGACCGAGAGAGTAAAATTATTTTAGTTCAAAACGAAGGTGATGTCTAAATGGCAGAATAAATAAAATATCTAGAAAAATGGGAAGCCGTATCGGTAATCATTAACTTTTATAATTTAAAATCTACAGGAAGCCGCGCTGTCTGTTGCACATTACAAAAGTTTAAATGTTAATTCGAAGGAAGTTGAAAATGAAATAGGAAACATTAGGAAACTTCTGAATACAGAGTTTGATGGTAATTGTTTATTTATTTATTATATTTGCTTTAGATTATACCTACATCCATGTCGTTTGTCTATATGTAACAATAAAGTTAAAAGATTGTTATTTTAAACTTTTTATATTGATAAAATATGATGAGGGTAGTTTTTTTTATTCCTATATAGAAAATTTGAAAATGATAAATTTTTTTTTTATTCCTATTAGAAAATTTTGGGGTGTCATGGCTGTCTAACATCTTTCGGCCAAAGCCAAC
>CAJQZM010037846.1:0-74869 GCA_907164665.1 Colias nastes | reverse complement strand
CCCCCGGGCGCCCATCCGGCGATGATTGCAGTTTGCCATCTGGCAGGCGCGCACCGCATTTTCAAAGTTGGCGGCGCGCAGGCCATTGCGGCTATGGCCTGGGGAACGGAGAGCATTCCGTCGGTGGACAAAATTGTTGGGCCAGGCAACGCCTTCGTTAATGAAGCGAAACGCCAGGTTTTTGGTCGGGTCGGCATTGATGCCCTCGCCGGTCCGAGCGAGATTTTCACTATCGCGGATGACAGCGCCGACCCGCGCATTCTGGCCGCCGATATGCTGGCGCAGGCAGAGCACGATATTCATACCCGCGTCGGGCTGGCGACAACCAGCCGGGATATCGCTGAGCGTACCCTGGCAGAGGTTGAGCGTCAGCTCGCCAGCCTGCCAACGGCGGCAACGGCGGGGGAGGCGTGGCGCCGGCAGGGTGAGATTGTGCTCTGCGAAGATGAAGCGCAGCTGATTGCTTTTGCTGACCATATGGCGACGGAGCATTTGCAGGTGCATACCCGCGATCCGCACGCGACGGCGGCGAAGATCCGCAACTATGGCTCGCTGTTTATTGGTCAGAACGCCAGTGTGGTGTTCTCTGATAAATGCTGCGGCACCAACCACACGTTACCGACGATGGCGGCGGCACGCTATACCGGCGGTCTGTGGGTTGGCGCGTACGTCAAAATCTGTACCCATCAGTGGATTGACGAGCAGGGTATCCCGGCAATCGCAGAACCGGCGATCCGCCAGAGCCGTACCGAGGGGATGCAGGGGCACCGACGGGCGGCGGAAATTCGTCTGCGTCCGCAGGACATTGATGCCATTACTACCGGCATGCGGGACTAAAACGTATCCCGGGCAGCCTTCTGCCCGGTTTTCAGCACGGGGAGCCTGAGATTATGAAGCGCCTGATACCGCCAGACGACTGCCCGGAGGAAATTGCCCAACGTCTCGACGTCATACAGCAGCACCGGGCGCTCAACGCGATCCTCGGGGTTAACCCTGACGCTATGTCTCAGGCGGAACAGCATCAGCAGCAGCGTCGACGTGGAGAGCCGATCGGCCCCCTGCACGGCGTGCCGCTGATCGTCAAAGATAATATTGCCTGCGCGCCGATGCCCATTACTCTTGGCTGCCGGGCGCTGGCCTCACTTAACGCGACAGCGGATGCACGGGTCGTGCAGCGATTGCGCAGCGCGGGGGCGATTATTCTCGCCAGGGCCAATATGTCCGAGTTCGCGTTCGATGTGCGCTCGCGAAGCTCGCTGGGGGGCGATGTGGCGAATCCACTTTGCCCGACACTCACCGCCGGAGGTTCCAGCGGAGGATGCGCTGCGGCCGTGGCGGCGGGAATGGCGGATGGCGCATTGGGTACCGATACCGGCGGCTCTATCCGCATTCCCTGTAGCTATACCGGGCTGGTGGGGCTACGGCCTGCCTTTCGCCGTTCACAGCTGGACGGTGTAGCGCCGCTCTCGCCCAGCAAAGATACCGTTGGGCCAATGGTACATAGCGTTGAAGATGCCGCCTTGCTGCATGCGGTGATCCATGGCCTGCCGCCGGTTGCGCTTCCTGTGCGTTCGCTGAAAGGCGTTCGCTTTGGTGTGGTAACCGCGTTACAGGGAGAGGATGAGGTACAGCTGGAGGTCTGGCAGTCGGCGCTGCACACGTTGCGCCGTGCCGGAGCGACGCTGGTGGAGGTTTCACTCCCTTTCCTTGAAGAGGTGAGGCAGGTCACCTGCCTCAGTCTGTATGAATTTCGCGTGGCGATTGACGACTGGCTTAGCAAACAGCCTGGCGCTCCCTCCGGACTGACGAGCATTGTGGACTCCGGCGCTTTCCTGCCGGAGTTTGCGCCGTTTCTACGTCAGATGCTGGCGAGTAACACGCTGAAAACCCCGCTCTGGCTGGCGGGGCGTCGCTTTCAGCGCCTGTTGCGGCAGAACCTTTGCCAGGTGGCGGAGGCGCAGCGCATCGACGGATTTGTGTATCCCACCGTACAACGATTACCAGAAAGTATGGCGAAGATGCCGCCAGGCTGCGCGCCGGAACTGGCCGCCATCAGCGGCCTGCCTGCCATTACGTTGCCCTGTGGCGTAAGCCGTATCGGTCTGCCGGTGGGGATGGAGATGTTATCGGTGCAGGAGGATGAGGCGGCACTGATGGTGCTGGCGCTGGCGTGTGAGGGGGCGCTGGGCGAGAAGGGATAGATACAAAAAAGCCCGCAGGGCTTGTGCCGTGCGGGCTTTCTGTACTTCACCGGACATATCCGTATCATTATTTGGTGGAGCTGGCTGAGAGCGACACCACATACTAACTGTCTGATTCTTTGAGCAATGTAGCGGGAATCAATGTCACAGAAGTATGGCACAGTTGAACAATGAAGAAAATAGTATGGCTCAAACAAACAGTTTGTTCATGTCAACGTCATAACCAGCTTGCTTTAATTCTTGAGCAAGAGCTAAGCGCCATCCACCAGCCTCATCCATCTTTGTATAAACAACACCGCTAATATCATTGGGTAACTCAACATCGCCATCCACTAGAGCTGTGACACAAGGTCTGCCAAGTTTGCCAATCAGATAACCATGTTCGAATACAACATTTTGCCGTGCCCGAAGGTTCAATTGTTCTGACTTGCCTTTTTGATTACCAATGTCATCTGGTGTATACAGCACTACAGCAAAGCCGACATCTGAATATTGCTCAATCTTCTCGATGATTGTTCTGCCAGAGCTAACTTGCTCATGCAGGATTACTGCTTTGAAACCAAGCTGTTCTATGAATCTGGCTGCTTTGATTTTTGCATTCTCATCATGACCATGAACAATGAACACCTTGGTTACGTCATGATTACGAACCTTTTTTGAAACTTGGGAGCTTGTAGCTTGTTTTTTATGTCCGGCGGGGCCGGTTATAAATTCATCAGTGACGTCTTTAGCTCGGGAAACGGCTCTTACCATATAGGATGGTCCGCCAATTACTGATACTGAGGAGCGCTGGTCTTCCATCTTTATGGCGGGAATGTAAGATTCGATCGTGTTTTCGCTAGCCCGTACGACTATCCGTTCGATTTCAGAAGGTAGGATAGTCATTCCATTTACCGTGATGGGATTGCCTTGTTCATACGGCTCAATGAAACGTGCTATCAACTGCTCTTTAGTTAAATCTGTTTTATGTTCACCATAGTAACGCTTTTCTTTGTTTTTCTCTTTTATAACAACATGATAAAGCATATTAAGGTTCCTTTGCTGACCATCTTTATATTGTGCCATAGTACCAAAAGTCGAAGGGCATCGCCCTTGATGTATGATAAGTGATCTATTGGAACAACAGGAAATCAAAGGGAATTCAACTCCCGCAGTGGAAGTTGAATTCGTTAAGATCGCTACAGGGAAAGAATCGAACCAATGATTCGTTGTCGTAACAACAAAATCACCGAATAGCAGTAAGTTACCTTTATGCTTCGGTTTTGAATGTGTCACTAATTTGTATCATGAACATACTCATTTCCTTACCGAAGTTGCAGCCGATCAGCAAAATTTGCTGACGAGTTCATCGACGTGTTCGCGGGCTTCACGATATCTTTCTCTTACGACATTTATGACTTCACCGTTTGGCATCTCGTAGTGCGTCTGTGCAGGTAGTTTAAAAAGCGGAATTCCTAAGCTCGCTGAAACCTTACCTGAAGTGTGGAAGTCTTTTACTTCGGAAAGAAACTCCCGCTCCCAACCTGCTTGAGTTCGAATTGTTCTGCTACGAGAAGTGAACAAGTCAGGAAAACGAAGATACTGCTCAAATGCGAATTCACATAGCGCTTCTTTAATCGAGTCATAGGCAGTAGCTACACCTTTGTTTGATGTGTAGTTGTTGAAGATAAAGCGATCAAGTTTAGGCAGTTCTAGATTATTATCAGCTGCTTGGCTATGGAAGGTTACGAACTTTTGAGCATAAGTTTGGGCTGCTGAGGATGGATAATGTCCATATAGAAGCATCATGATCCCTTTCATGCCTTCCAGAGAGCTATAGTCAGCCATCATTGGGACAACAAGCCTATCTGCTGAAAGCAGTGCCATTTGAGTATAAATAGAGAAGCTTGGATTACAGTCAATAAATACCACTAAATCATCATACTCTTCAGTATCATGCTCTAGATGGCATAAACGACGAAAAGCTGTCATATACTCTCGCCATGCATACCTGTTCGCTGGGTTGATCACAGCATAGTTCAGAGCGAGAGTCAGTGATTCTAAAAAGGAGTCCCCTGCAATCAAGAACAGATTTTCACTAATCTGATCATTGTACCGATGTACCGGGACCTTGAAGGGACGGCGTATGCTAGTAAAGTCTGAGTTACCATCAAGTAGCCAGTCCAGGAATCCAACAACGTTTTTCCTCGTTCTGGACGATTGCAGTTCTTGGTTGGTTTCATAACCCCGATCTCCTCCACCCAGCAAGTATTGCGAGATGTTTGCTTGCGGGCATAGATCAATAACCAAGACTTGCGTGCTTGGGTTTTCATCTGCGTATTGCGTGGCTATGTTGAAGCCAAGCGTTGTCTTACCAACGCCACCCTTGTTGTTGTACATCGCATAGATTTTTACGGACATTATAGTTTTACCCTGAGGTTAGGCATTTGCTGTGATAAGTGGTGATACCAGCATATCACTGTAAATACCTAACCATAAAGGGGCCGAAATCAACCAATCGGCAGTACATTAAAGTATTTTATTTACTGCACTTCGCATGAATATTCGCCGCTCCCGCCACTAATCATTTTGAGGGTGAATTTTTTATCAGCTGTGTAGTCAATGTTGAATGCGATGCCTAGGCTAGAGAATGTCAGGCTGTTAACCCCCTTATCATCCTCTGCTCCCATAAAGAACTTAGCTCGTCGCGTTCCGTTTGGAGTTGATAGATCGGCCCATCCGATTTCTTCCTGTTTCTTCAGTGTGATATCTACGGTTATGTTGTTTTCGCATGATAGTTTTACGTATACATTTTCGGCTGCTGTTGCTGTGGTAGAAATGCTTGCAAGCAGCATAACGATTAAGTCGATTCTTTTTCTCATTGAATAAATCCTTTTGCTTGATTGTTTAGTTTTTTGATTGGTCACGCACTATCCGGTAAATGCTGGTGATACCGATACCTAACTGACGGGATATTTCGGGCTTGCTCAGCCCTTGCTCCAGCATTTCTATAACTTCATGCGATTTGCCGCGAGCCGTGGCCTTCCTACCCTTGTACTTGCCCTTGAGCTTTGCCAGAGCTATACCCTCAGCCTGACGCTCCAGCATCATTTCACGCTCAAATGTGGCAATAGCCCCGATCATCGTCAGCATCAGCTTTCCTGTAGGTGTGGCTGTGTTGATGCCAATATTGAGGATATTCAGGGCCACGCCTTTACCCTGAAGGTATTCGGAGACCTCCAGTAGATGGCGGGTATTACGGGCAAGGCGATCCAGTTTTGTTACCTGAACCACATCACCCTCACGAACAAACTCCAGCATTGCATGTAGTTCTGGACGGTCATCTTTTGCCCCGCTGATTTTCTCCCTGAATATCTTCTCGCAGCCGGATAGCGCTTCGAGTTGTGTGTCCAGACTTTGCCCGGTAGTAGACACACGGGCGTAGCCAACTATAGCCATACGAGCTCCTTACCCTGCCAATAGGCCATGCTATGCTGCAAAGGCCTGCCAAAATGCCAAAACCACCCTATGGCATGTCCTTATCGGGCATTCCATTGTTGTGCTAGTGGCAGATCTTTAGGGCATGGTTATTGGCAGGGGGAAAGTGGTTGGTTAGATTGTGGAAACGTCCGGTGGTGTGAACATTTTGATGATTGATTCAAGTAATGCTGTGGCAAAGGCAACCAAGCCAGTTACCAGTGCCGGGATGATTACATCACGTATAAACATAGTGCCTCCTGTTATGGTTAACACGTTGCTTATACCGACGATATGTTGCCCTATTGACCTAGGGCGGTGACACTTTTCAAATGATGTGAGATCTGCCTAAAAGGTTGATGTTGTCAGCCATTACTTCGAAGTAACTCGCCTATGACAACTGAATCCCTATACATTTGTAGAGGCTATAGGGCTGTATTGCGGTGGGTTTTGGGGGTTACGGCGTTTAAACCCTCCGCAATCCCCATGATCTCAACGTTTTAAGGTAACTTTGTTCAAACGATTAGCTTGATCTTAGGTTACTAAGGATGTGCTCGACGCTTTTGGCAGGTAACCAACGTTGAAGAGCTTTAGCAAATGATTCCAGTGGCACCTTTAACTGGCGTTGCTTCTTGGTTCTGCCGTCATTATAACGGATGCCACATTTTTTCAGCGCCTCTTTAATGCCCCGCAGCGGTTGTTTATCGTAAGTTAGCATATCTGCATTCATGTTCTTTCTAGAATCATATGCATTCATTGCCGAGTTTGAATCAATGATGAGTGAATCGCCTTCGACTGTACGACAGGCGGAGATGATTCCGTCCAATAAAGCTGATTCAAAGCCAATAAGGCGATTGTTGTCACGCACTAGATCGAACCAATCATCACTTTGATCATGTTTGACCCTGATGATTGTCGTGTGAGGAGCCTCTTTTTTGATTTCTGTATCTCTAATCAGATCGGCTGCCTTGTTTGGGGCTAAAGCGTGCTCTTCTTCATCAAACTCAATAAGGTACAAGTGGTAGTTTGAACTGTCCTCATTACCATTCCAGTAATGTTTTACGGCAAAATCAACGTAGTACTTGCCATTGCACATGCGATGCTGGGAATACAGTTCATAATCACCGTAGGTGATACTCGTAAGTTCAGCATCAATAAATTCACGGAGTTTGTGACCAAAGACAACCTCTCTCCGACTGAGCCCTTTTGGACGAGAAAGCCTCATGCCAGTGTATTGTTCGACCTTCTGAGCAACTTCTAGATGCTTGTGATTTCGGGAACCGTAAGTCAATAAGACTAAGGCTGAACGGGCTGAAATCCAGGTTTCTTTGCCGATTTGGTCATGTAGAACGGCACCTATCTCACGAATTTCATGCCCGAAGAAGTTACTGGGTAATTTTTGAACCATGCTCTGGCTGGTTTTATACCAAATCGCCCTCGAACCACGCGGCTTCGGTAGATTTTTAAACAGGATATAGAGGTTTAATTGCCATTTCCCATCATTATCCTGACGAAACATCGAATTACGTGGGAGAGTTGTATTTACCGGATAGCTCTTTTTGACTTGTATCATCATGCTACCTCGAAGCTCTGGAACAATTGAAGTGATGTGTATGGCCTGACTTGCGAGGTGATGGATGAAAAGTCAATATTATCAATAAGATGTTTCATTTGGGTCACGTCGGTAGGAAGAGGGAGACCGTAGTCACTTCCTTGGTGACCCATCATCCGTTGTAGATATTCTGGTGATGGATGCTGAGCAAAGAGCTTATCGCGGAATGCATGACGGAAAGCATAAAGCGTCGCTTCTTTTGGAAGGTTTTGCTTATCACGCAAGTTGTGGTTAAACCACTTACCGGGTGTATGAGAAAAATAACCCTGTACAGGGGTAATTTCAGGGAAAAGCCTGACATCTTGACCTTGGGATGCTCGAATGTCTTCGACAAACTTAATGAACCCAATTTCAACAAACTTGTGGTGAATGGGTACATAGCGTTGAGCACTCGGTGTTTTAAGTGATTGTCCTTCAAATCTGTCATCAATGCGAAGGCACCAGCAGTTGCCAACAAGCTCAACATCTTCGGCATATAACTGGCATGCCTCGCTTGGCCTCATTCCGGTAAACAGGCAAAGAAGGGGAAGCCAAAAATGATGTGGATGCTGGATAGCCTTTTTGGTTAAAACTCCTCGATGTTGGGTGAAAATCCTGTGGCTGAACACTCTGGTTGCATCAGTATCACTCATTGAGTGCCTTGCAGCTTTGTTGTTACGTTTAGGAGCTGGTAGCGGCTCTTTAGGAATCGGGTTCTCATTAGTTAAATGTCCCGTAGCTTGCATCCATTCGAAGAATTTACGTGTTTTTTCAAGGTGAGAATTTGCGGTTGCTGTCGTGATAAATTTTGTTGCCTTAATTTGAGATAGTAACTCTGGTAAAGGGTTATCCAACATGTCTTTGGTTGCTAGCCCAACAGGAAGAGTCAAAAGCATTTCACGGAAGTCTCGCCCTTTGGCTACAGTTATGCTGTTTACCGAGACATTGCCAAAGAAACTGATGGTTAATGCTAAACATTGAGCGTATTTGTTTTGTGTTTTTTTAACGTGTTTCTTGATTTCATTTTCCCCCTGATATTTGCTGATCATATCAGCAAGAAGATGAACCTCTTGCTCAGGGGCTGTTGTCACAGGAACCACGGATGAAGAGGCTCGATGCCAACCGGACTTGCGGCCAAGAATGATATTCCGTGTCTCTTGCAATGATTCGATTTTCGCATGGGCTACTTCACGGGCGATGTCCTGCAAGTCGTACTCGCTAAGCGAAGCTTTCAGGTGGGGTAATTTATCTAGGACAGTGTTGGCTTCTGCCTGATGGAGTTGGGGTCTATCATCAAACGCCACACGCTCTTTCAGATCAGACATGAGTGTATCAATGTCTTCGAGTAGTCGGTTGAGATCCCCTTCCGTGCGCCCTGAACGTGAAAACCAGCGTTCGGTTTCTTCTGCTGTCCATTCGGCAACTTGTGCTCTGAGAACTGCATCAATGGTTTCTTTTGTCTTGTCGTCCATCAAATTCTTCTTCTGGTTGGGGGCCCCCAAAGATCTAACTAATCTCAAGCAAAGAGGCAATAAACGTAGTGCAAGAAGACGTGCACGGTCTAGATTTGCTGTTTTAAGGCTCATCCTAAATTCAATTGCACTGCCTTGTTCGACAAAACGCTTCCTGAACCACCAAGTGTGGTTACGCTTATAGAGGTAATGGGGGATGCTGTTTGATGGCATATGGTACACTCCTGAGTCACAGTTGTGCCACACGCCCAAAGAAAAACGGCCTGAAACTCTAAGAGAATCAGGCCATTATATTTGGTGGAGCTGGCGGGAGTTGAACCCGCGTCCGAAATTTCTACATCCTCGGTACTACATGCTTAGTTTGTCTTTACATTCGCACGCCAGCTGCGGACAGACACGCCACTAACGAACTAGCCTGATTAGTTTTAACGCTTCAACCCCAGGCAGGGTTTCCACGCGATCTCTTTTGGGTTTGACCTCTCTTTGATCCCCGTCTTAAGAGCGGAAGCTAGGGAGAGAGGGCTCTTAGCAGGTTATTAAGCTGCTAAAGCGTAGTTTTCGTCGTTTGCGACTATTTTTTTGCGGCTTTTAACGAGGCAAACCGCCCCTCGGCATGCACCTTGGGTTTCGCAAATCCCGTCGAATCCAGAATCAGCCCCAATAGTGTTGAACTCAGTATACCAGATTTCACTTCCTCGACACCAGCCCGAAACGCTAACTTATTGAATAGTACAATAAGCGCAGAATCAACGTCCTGCGTTTTTCATGATACGTGCTTTGTCGAGCTGCCACTCGCGTGCTTTCAGGTCAGTACGCTTGTCGTGTTGTTTCTTACCTTTCGCCACGCCGATTTTCACTTTGCACCAGGCGTTTTTCCAGTACAAAGAGAGCGCCACCACGGTGAAGCCTTCACGGTTGATGCGTCCGTAGAGGGATTCCAGTTCGCGCTTGTTTAGCAGCAGCTTACGGGTGCGGGTAGGATCGCAAACGTAATGTGAAGAGGCGACGGTCAGCGGCGTAAAGTTCGCGCCGAACAGGAAGGCCTCACCGTCTTTCAGGATCACGTAGCTGTCGCCGATATTGGCTTTCCCGGCACGCAGCGATTTTACTTCCCAGCCCTGCAACGCAAGGCCGGCCTCGAATTCTTCTTCGATGAAATACTCGTGGCGAGCACGCTTGTTAAGCGCAATGGTCGCCGAACCAGGTTTATGTGCTTTTTTCTTCGTCATAAGTGTCGTAAAGCCGTCGGTAATCTGATTTTAAAAAGTCACCTCATTGCGTCCTGTGAGGTCTAACGCGCTATATTAGCACGAGATAAGGCTTAGCGTTTTTTTAACAGGTGATAAATGTTATTATTTGTCTGTTGTGTGACCATGGAAAATGCTATGCCTCAGATTAGCCGTACTGCGCTTGTTCCCTACAGCGCGGAACAAATGTATCAGTTAGTGAACGACGTTCAGTCCTATCCGGAATTTATTCCAGGATGCACCGGTAGCCGGGTGCTGGAATCCGGCCCGACGCAGATGACTGCGGCCGTGGATGTCTCCAAAGCGGGGATCAGCAAAACGTTCACCACGCGCAATACCCTGACGAGCAATCAGAGTATTTTGATGCATCTGGTGGATGGTCCGTTTAAAAAACTGATGGGAGGGTGGAAGTTTACGCCACTGAGCGCTGACGCCTGCCGCATTGAGTTTCATCTGGATTTTGAATTTACCAATAAGCTGATCGAACTGGCGTTTGGCCGAATCTTTAAAGAGCTGGCCTCGAATATGGTTCAGGCGTTCACCACGCGCGCCAAAGAGGTTTACAGTGTCGCATAAGATTGCTGTTGAGGTGGTGTATGCGCTGCCGGAGAAGCAGTATTTGCAGCGCGTGACGCTTGAAGAGGGTGCCACCGTTGAGGCGGCTATCCGGGCCTCCGGCATCCTTGAACTTCGCCGTGATATTGACCTGGCGAAGAATAAAGTCGGCATTTATAGCCGTCCGGTTAAGCTCGGTGATGTGCTGAAAGAGGGCGACAGGGTTGAAATCTATCGTCCGCTGATTGCCGACCCGAAAGAGTTGCGCCGTCAGCGAGCAGAGAAATCCGGTAAGTAGCCAAAAATAACATACACAAAAAAGGTGCTCATTGAGCACCTTTTTGCGTTGCTGACGCCTGATTATTTGGTCAGGGCAGGCTTGTTGTCGATGTTGGTCAGCACGCCGGCACTGCTGAAGGTCAGCGTCAGGGTTTGCTGGGTTACATCTTCATGACCAGGCTGCTGGCGGAATACATAGAACCAGGTGTTTGTGCCGAACGGATCGGACATCATCGGGGTTCCCAGGGCATAAGCGACCTGCTGTTGTGTCATACCCACGCGGATTTTGGACACATCGTTAGGGGTAAGGTAGTTCCCCTGGTTGATGTCAGGACGGTAAACCACTTTCTCCAGAGTGGAACAGCCTGCGGTCAACATCAGAAGAACCGCTGCGGCAGCGGTCAGCGTTTTACAGCGCATAGTGATTTGATTCCTTTTCGGGCCCGAGCAGTACGCGGCTCATATGTAATATGCCGATGATAATAGACCTTGCCCCACTTTGAAACCGGTCTGGCGGCGTTTTTGTTGTTCTGTATGACCCTGAGATCCCGAAAAAGTTTATGCCGCCAGCAGTTCTTTCGCATTCGCGAGGGTATTGCGGGTGACTTCACTGCCGCCGAGCAAGCGTGCCAGCTCCTGCAAGCGTGAGCGTTTATCCAGCGGCTTCATGTGCGTTTCCGTCATTTCACCATCGGTTTCCTTGCTGACGATAAAGTGGTGATGACCACATCCGGCGACCTGCGGCAGGTGAGTCACACACATGACTTGCGTCGATTCACCCAACTGACGCAGCAGTTTGCCGACAACGGCCGCGGTCGGGCCGCTGATACCCACATCCACTTCATCGAAAATCAACGCCGGGGTTTCCATTTTACGCGCGGTAATCACCTGAATGGCCAGGGCGATACGCGACAGTTCACCACCGGAAGCCACTTTCGAAATTGCCTGCAAAGGCTGGCCCGGGTTGGTGGTGACGCGGAATTCTACGCGGTCTGCGCCTTCCGCCGTCAGGTGATTCTCTTCAAAGCGAACATCTATGGTGAACACCCCATGCGGCATCGCCAGCGTATGCATGCTGTCGGTAATGTGCTGGCTAAGCTCCTGCGCATAGTGTTGCCGCACGTCGTGCAGCCGTTTCGCCGTTTCCAGCGCCTGCTGATGATGCAGATTAACCGCCAGAGACAAGGTTTCAAGGGAATCGGCCTGATCGTCCAACTGCTGCTGTTCCTCCAGCAGAGACTGATAGTAATTCGGCAGCTCTTCCGGGGTAACGTGATGCTTACGCGCCAGTGAAATCTGACGGGAGATGCGTTGCTCAAGCTCGAACAGACGGTTCGGATCGAGATCCAGACGTTCACAGTAGTGGCGCAGCTCATCCCCGGCTTCTGAAATCTGAATCGCGGCCTCTTCCAGCATTTCCAGTACGCCAGAAAGCTTATTGTCCATGCCGGTCAGCTCGGTCACAAGCTGACGCACGTTGTACAGCTGGCTCTGCAAATTCACGTCTTCGCCATCCGCCAGCATGTTAAGGGCAGTCTGGCTGGTGGAGAGCAGCTGACCGCTGTTGGCCAGACGCTTGTACTCTTCGTCGATTTGCTCAAATTCACCCGCCTGCGGGTTAAATTCGTTCAGCTCTTTCAGTTGATATTCCAGCAGCTCGGCGCGCGCGGTACGCTCCTGGCTTTGCTGCTGATGCTGCGCAAGTTCGCGGCAGCTTTGATGCCACTGACGATAGTGCTCTGCCATGAGTTGAGTAAGCGCGTACTCACCTGCGTAGCCATCAAGCAGGGCTTTTTGTTGTTCGGGTTTGATTAACTGCTGGTGCGCATGCTGACCATGGATCTGGATGAGCAGCTGGCCCAGCTCGCGAAGCTGGGAGAGGGGAACCGCTGTACCATTGATAAAACCGCGGGAGCGGCCATCGCTGCTGATGACGCGGCGAAGTAAACACTCACGTCCGTCTTCGAGCTGGTTTGCTTCCAGCCAGCGCAGGGCGGCAGGTGTGTCTTTTAACGAGAAGCGGGCGCAGAGATCGGCACGGGCGGCGCCTGTGCGCACCATATCCCCCTCTGCACGACCACCGAGGCACAAGCCGAGGGCATCAATGGCAATGGATTTACCTGCACCGGTTTCACCGGTAATCGCCGTCATTCCGCTATGGAAGTCGATCTCAAGCTCACGAACAATGGCAAAGTTGCTGATGGTCAGTTGTGCCAGCATAATTGTTTTCCTGTATGAAAAACCATAACTGTGTTTGTATACAGTATAAACTGGTTTTATATACAGTAAAGTGCTGGATGCAAAATCAGAACAATTTTTTTGACCAGCCGAGCTTGGAGCTTAATGTGTTGAAATAGCTGTAATCTTTTGGGTGAATGAGGTTCAGGTGGTAATCGCAGCGGCGAATGAGGACATCTTCACCTTCCTGAATGGGGAGCGCAATCTGACTGTCGCAGCTGATCTCCAGATCGCTGCGGCGATGAGAAAAACGCAGGCGGATGGTGCTGTCGCCGTTGATCACCAGCGGACGCGCCGAGAGCGTATGCGGGAACATCGGCACCAGAGTAATGGCATCCAGCGATGGCGTAAGGATTGGACCTCCGGCTGAAAGCGAGTAGGCGGTGGACCCCGTCGGGGTTGAAATAATCAGCCCGTCAGACCGCTGCGAGAAAGCGAAGATTTCGTCGATATAGACTTCGAATTCGATCATGTGCGCCACTTTACCAGGGTGGAGAACCACCTCGTTAATGGCGGTGCTGATGCGCTTCTGGCAGTCCTGCTGACACACCTGGGCTTCCAGCAAAAACCGTTTTTCACTGATATAGTGGCCTTCCAGCACGTCCGCCAGCTGCTGCTGCGCATTGTCCGGGTCGAGGTCGGTAAGGAAACCGAGATTGCCACGGTTAACACCAATAACCTTAATATCATAGCGAGCCAGCGTTCGCGCCGCGCCCAGCATATTGCCGTCGCCACCGACCACCACGGCGAGATCCGCCTGCTGGCCAATTTCCGCCAGCGTGCCGGTTCTGACGCTTTTAAGCTGCAACTCCTGGGCAATCTGCTGCTCGACCATCACTTCATAGCCTTTACCACACAGCCAGCGATACAACATTTCATGTGTCGTCAATGCGGTAGGGTGACGCGGATGGCCGACGATCCCAATACACCTGAAATGATTATTCATTTTCTGGAGGTCCTTGTGCCTGATGAATGATGACAATCTGCCTTGTTCCCTTGAATCCAGGAAACTGATCCCCATAATAAGCGAAGTTAGCGAGATGAATGCAGAAAAACGCGGAGAAATTCATGAGTAGTAAAGAACAGAAAACGCCTGAGGGGCAAGCCCCTGAAGAAATTATCACGGAACAGCACGATGAAGTTGAGGCAGTAGAGCCAGACACGTCTGCTGAGCAGGTGGACCCGCGCGATGAAAAAATTGCCAACCTGGAAGCTCAGTTGGTAGAAGCGCAGAATCGCGAACGCGATGGCGTACTGCGTATCAAAGCGGAAATGGAAAACCTGCGCCGTCGTACCGAGCTGGACGTTGAAAAGGCGCACAAATTTGCGCTGGAGAAATTCGTCAACGAACTGCTTCCGGTGATCGACAGCCTGGATCGCGCGCTGGAAGTGGCGGATAAAGCTAACCCGGATAACGCGGCAATGATTGAAGGCATTGAGCTGACGCTGAAATCCATGCTGGATGTGGTGCGTAAGTTCGGTGTTGAAGTGATTGCCGATACGGATGTACCGCTGGATCCAAACGTTCACCAGGCCATTGCGATGGTGGAATCCGAAGACGTTGCCGCGGGTAACGTGCTGGGCGTGATGCAGAAAGGGTATACCCTGAACGGCCGTACTATTCGCGCTGCGATGGTGACCGTGGCGAAAGCGAAAGCGTAATTTGCCGACCCGTAGTGCCGGGTGGCGGCTTCGCCTCACCCGGCCTACAACATTACTCGGCGATACTTTCGCGTAAAGGTTTAACGGGCAGGACCTTAACCTGCTTAATCATGTTGTCCTGAACGTCCAGAATATCAATATCATACTGCTCAATACGCACGCGCGTGCCTGCCGCCGGGATCTCTTCCAGCGCTTCCAGGATCATTCCGTTCATCGTCCGCGCTTCGTCTTCCGGCAAATGCCAGTTGAACGCTTTATTGATTTCACGAATGTTGGCGCTGCCGTCGATAAGCACTGACCCGTCATTTTGCGGGGTGACTTCTTCCGCAAGGGAAGGCGACATCGAGGTGGTAAAGTCCCCGACAATCTCTTCCAGAATATCTTCGACCGTCACCAGCCCCTGTATATCGCCGTATTCATCCACCACCAGGCCGACTTTCTTCTTGTTGCGCTGGAACTTCACCAGCTGCGTGCTGAGTGGGGTGCCTTCCGGCACGTAGTAAATTTCGTCGGCGGCACGCAGCATTACCTCTTTGGTGAACTCGTTTTTCTCAGTCATCAGGCGATAGGCCTCGCGCACGCGCAGCATGCTGATGGCATCGTCGAGAGAATCGCGGTAGAGGACGATACGCCCGTGCGGGGAGTGCGTCAGCTGGCGGACAATGGCCTTCCAGTCGTCGTTGATATCAATCCCGACGATTTCATTGCGCGGCACCATGATGTCGTCAACGCTGACCTTTTCCAGATCCAGCACCGACAGGAGCATGTCCTGATTGCGGCGGGAGATCTGCGAGCGGGATTCGTTCACGATGGTACGCAGTTCGTCTTTGCTGAGCGCGCTACTGATGGTGACGTCTGCCTTTATACCGACCATGCGCATCAGCACCCGTGTCACCATATTCAGCAGCCAGACCAGCGGCATCATCAGAATAAGCAGCGGTGCTAACAGGAAGCTGCTCGGGTAGGCGACTTTTTCCGGGTAAAGCGCCGCGATGGTTTTGGGCAGCACTTCCGCAAACACCAGTACCACAAACGTGAGCACACCTGTGGCAATCGCCACGCCTGCGTTGCCGTACAGACGCATCCCGACGATGGTGCCCAGTGCAGAGGCGAGAATATTGACCAGGTTGTTACCGATAAGCACCAGGCTAATCAGACGGTCCGGCTTACGCAGAAGCTTTTCGACACGACGCGCGGCACGGTTACCCTGCTTGGCGCGATGACGTAACCGGTAGCGGTTCAGCGTCATCATGCCGGTTTCAGAGCCAGAGAAATAAGCGGAGATGACCACCATGATGACCAGAATGACGATCAGCGTGGTGGTAGAGATGTGTTCCAGGGGGAACTCCTTTTGTTACTTAGCCAGCAAATTGCTGTATGAAGCGGCTACCAAAATAGGCAAGCGTGAGAATGCCCGCACCCGCTACGTTGAACCAGACCACGCGACGACCGCGCCAGCCTTCATGATAATGGCCCCATAACAGGACAATATAGACAAACCACGCGATGATGGAGAGCACCGCTTTATCGATATTCTCCACGCTGAACAGGTTCTTCATGTAAA
This sequence comes from Colias nastes, assembly GCA_907164665.1. Taxonomy (NCBI): domain Eukaryota; kingdom Metazoa; phylum Arthropoda; class Insecta; order Lepidoptera; family Pieridae; genus Colias; species Colias nastes. Next base: position 58,604 of record CAJQZM010037846.1, on the reverse strand, counting down.
ACAGCCCGGTGCAGAGCGTGAGCGTCAGCAGAACCACGCCGACCTGGGTGATGTGGAACATCTTACGCTCAATCACCATCAGCGGCGGCATTTCGTGGTTAAACGCCAGCTTTTTATTTTTCAGCTGGTAGTCAATCCAGGCGAGCTGCATGGCGTAAAGGGCGGCGATGATCAGCGTCGCGTAGGCAAAGAGCGACAGGCCGATATGCACCAGCATCCCCGGCGTGGCTTCCAGGTGAGTAATAAACTCATTGGGCATGAACGTGGCTAACGCCAGATTGATCAGCGCAAAGGCGTAGACTATCGGCAGCAGCAGCCAGCCACGGTTTTTAGACGCGACAATGGTCATGACCGTACAGATCATCAGGCTGACCAGCGAGCCGACGTTCAGTACGCTCAGATTTTGCACGCTGCCGTCGCCGGGGATAATGCGTGATTCCAGCGCAAAGGCGTGGCTAATCAGTGCGATCACTGCCGAAAGAATAGCCATGCGCCGCCAGCCGCTGTTTTTTTGCAGCAGGCCAGGAATGATCAGCGCGAGGCTGACAGAGTAGGCAACAAGGGCGATCAGTGCGAAAACAGGCATATAGGCGTCGACAGTTGTCTTAATAAGAAAGAGAAGCAGTATAACGTTACGTGACGCCTGCTCCAACCGTTGCATAACAACAAAGGCGCCTTCATGTTATACTCCGGCAAAATTCTGTGTATGTGTCGCCCAGGCGACCTAACGTTTCTACCCCAGGCGAGAGACAATGTTTGATAATTTAACCGATCGTTTGTCGCGCACGCTGCGCAACATCAGCGGCCGTGGACGCCTCACCGAAGAGAACATCAAGGAAACGCTGCGCGAAGTGCGCATGGCGCTGCTGGAAGCAGACGTCGCGTTGCCGGTCGTGCGTGACTTTATCAACCGCGTGAAAGAGAAAGCGGTTGGCCATGAAGTGAACAAGAGCCTGACTCCGGGTCAGGAGTTCGTCAAAATCGTCCGTAACGAGCTGGTTTCGGCGATGGGCGAAGAGAACCAGGTGCTTAACCTGGCGGCTCAGCCGCCAGCCGTCGTGCTGATGGCGGGTCTGCAAGGTGCGGGTAAAACCACCAGCGTCGGTAAGCTGGGGAAATTCCTGCGCGAAAAGCACAAGAAAAAGGTGCTGGTGGTGTCGGCGGACGTGTATCGCCCGGCGGCGATCAAACAGCTGGAAACGCTGGCCGAGCAGGTTGGCGTGGACTTCTTCCCGTCCGACGTGGCCCAGAAGCCTGTCGACATCGTTAACGCGGCGCTGAAAGAGGCGAAGCTGAAATTCTACGACGTGCTGCTGGTGGATACCGCCGGTCGACTGCACGTTGACGAAGCGATGATGGACGAAATCAAGCAGGTTCATGCCTCTATCAATCCAGTAGAGACCCTGTTTGTTGTTGACGCCATGACCGGTCAGGATGCGGCAAACACCGCAAAAGCGTTTAACGAAGCCCTGCCGTTAACCGGCGTGGTGCTGACCAAAGTCGACGGCGATGCCCGCGGCGGTGCGGCGCTGTCTATTCGTCATATTACCGGTAAGCCAATTAAGTTCCTCGGCGTGGGCGAGAAAACCGAAGCGCTGGAGCCGTTCCATCCGGATCGTATTGCCTCCCGTATCCTCGGCATGGGCGACGTGCTGTCGCTGATCGAAGATATTGAAAGCAAGGTTGACCGCGCCCAGGCGGAAAAACTCGCCAGCAAGCTGAAAAAAGGTGACGGTTTCGATCTGACCGACTTCCTTGAGCAGCTGCGTCAGATGAAAAACATGGGCGGCATGGCAAACCTGATGGGCAAACTGCCAGGCATGGGCCAGATCCCGGACAACGTCAAATCCCAGATGGATGACAAAGTGCTGGTGCGTATGGAGGCCATCATCAACTCGATGACGCTGAAAGAGCGCGCGAAGCCAGAAATCATCAAAGGTTCCCGTAAACGCCGTATCGCTGCCGGTTGCGGCATGCAGGTGCAGGACGTAAACCGCCTTCTGAAACAGTTCGACGACATGCAGCGCATGATGAAGAAAATGAAGAAAGGCGGCATGGCGAAGATGATGCGCGGCATGAAAGGCATGATGCCGCCCGGTTTTCCTGGGCGATAATCGCTTTTGAGATTGCTTTTTGCCCGAAAATGAGTAAAATTTTCGGGCTTTTAATATGACACCCGGGCTCCGTTCCTCGATGGGGCCCGGTTGTTTTATTCACACAAGAGGATGTTATGGTAACTATTCGTTTAGCACGTCACGGCGCTAAAAAGCGTCCGTTCTACCAGGTTGTTGTGACTGACAGCCGTAATGCACGCAACGGTCGCTTCATCGAGCGCGTTGGTTTCTTCAACCCACTGGCCGCTGGCGCAGAAGAAGAAACCCGTCTGGATCTGGATCGTATCGCTCACTGGGTTGGCCAGGGCGCTACTGTTTCCGATCGCGTTGCTACGCTGATCAAAGCAGCAAACAAAGCAGCTTAATCTGTCACGGTGGTCATGATGAGCAATAAAGCACCTGTTGAACCGATCGTATTGGGAAAAATGGGTTCTTGCTACGGTATCCGTGGTTGGCTCAGAGTGTTTTCCTCCACTGAAGACGCTGATAGCATTTTTGATTACCAGCCCTGGTTTATCCAGAAAGCCGGTAAGTGGGAAGAGGTCGAGCTGGAAAGCTGGCGTCACCACAATCAGGACATCATCATCAAGCTGAAAGGCATTGACGATCGTGATGCCGCGAATGCGCTGACTAATTGTGAGATTGTCGTGGATTCGTCGCAGTTGCCGCAGCTGGAAGAGGGTGACTACTACTGGAAAGACCTTATGGGTTGCCAGGTAGTGACCACTGAAGGCTACAGCCTGGGGAAAGTCATCGACATGATGGAAACCGGGTCAAATGACGTTCTCGTCATTAAGGCAAACCTGAAAGATGCATTTGGCATCAAGGAGCGGTTGGTTCCGTTCCTCGATGGACAGGTTATCAAGAAAGTCGATCTCACTACTCAAACCATTGAAGTAGATTGGGATCCTGGTTTTTAAATTCTCCGGATAAACGGTAAAAGACGGCGCTATGTGGATTGGCATAATTAGCCTGTTTCCTGAAATGTTCCGCGCGATTACCGATTACGGGGTAACTGGCCGGGCAGTAAAGAATGGCCTGCTGAGCATCCAGAGCTGGAGTCCTCGTGACTTCACGCACGACCGGCACCGTACCGTGGACGATCGTCCTTACGGCGGCGGACCGGGGATGTTGATGATGGTGCAACCCTTACGGGACGCCATTCACACAGCAAAAGCCGCGGCAGGTGAAGGCGCGAAGGTGATTTATCTGTCACCTCAGGGACGCAAGCTTGATCAAGCGGGCGTGAGCGAACTGGCGACGAATCAAAAACTGATTCTGGTCTGTGGTCGCTACGAAGGAATAGATGAGCGCGTAATTCAAACCGAGATTGACGAAGAATGGTCTATCGGCGATTACGTTCTCAGCGGTGGTGAGTTACCGGCAATGACGCTGATTGACTCCGTCGCCCGGTTTATTCCGGGGGTTCTGGGCCATGAAGCTTCGGCAACGGAAGATTCCTTTGCCGATGGGTTGCTGGACTGTCCACACTATACTCGTCCTGAAGTGTTAGAAGGGATGGAAGTCCCGGCAGTGTTACTGTCTGGAAACCATGCCGAGATACGTCGCTGGCGTTTGAAGCAGTCGCTGGGCCGAACCTGGCTTAGAAGACCTGAACTTCTGGAAAACCTGGCTCTGACTGAAGAGCAAGCAAAGTTGCTGGCCGAGTTCAAAACTGAACACGCGCACCAGCAGCATGAACATGATGGGAAAGCGTAATACGCTCCCGAATATCAGTTTACCCAGGATAAGAGATTAAATTATGAGCAACATTATTAAGCAACTTGAACAAGAGCAGATGAAGCAGGACGTACCTTCCTTCCGTCCAGGTGACACCGTGGAAGTGAAAGTATGGGTTGTTGAAGGTTCCAAAAAACGTCTGCAGGCATTCGAGGGCGTGGTTATCGCTATTCGTAACCGCGGTCTGCACTCTGCATTCACTGTTCGTAAAATTTCCAACGGCGAAGGCGTTGAGCGTGTCTTCCAGACTCACTCTCCGGTAGTTGACAGCATTGCTGTTAAACGTCGTGGTGCTGTACGTAAAGCTAAACTGTACTACCTGCGTGAGCGTACTGGTAAGTCTGCTCGTATTAAAGAGCGTCTGAACTAAGATTCGCTTAAGCGACATCCTGTTAGAAAGGGCTGGCCGAAAGGCTGGCCCTTTTTTTATCCCATCGCACCTCTCGCGTTAACCCTTCCGTCATAAATCATTTACAATGTTCGCCTCTTGGGTGGAGGGTAAGTGGATAACGTACTGCATCAGCATAGCTGGAAACGCGCAGCGGCATTGACCGCGCTGTTTGCGATCCTGCTGATCGTCGTGGCGCCGCTGATCTCCGTCTCGCTGCAAAAAGATCCCATGAGCGCCATGCCGGGTATGCACCACGACATGAGCATGATGTCGGTGGACGAGCATCATGGTGATATGCCGCATTCTATGCCAGTTGACCATGCTGAAGCATGCGGCTACTGCGTGCTGTTAGCGCATGTACCGGGCGTGATGCTGGCGCTTATCGTTCTGCTCAGCGTGGTGTTGCAGCGGCTGGGCGTGAAGCCGCCTCGTCAGGCGGTCAGCCACTGGCACTTTTTCCCCTGGCTTTACCCCGATACCCGCGCGCCGCCGCGTCGGTCTGCTTTCTCCCTTTAAAACAAAATCACTCACTTTTTGCCTTAAAAAGGAAAAGTATGACTACCTGCACTCCGCGCGCGGCATGGGGAAACCTGCTGCGTCGCCTCCATTTCTATATCGGGCTGTTTGTCGGTCCGTTTATCTTCTTCGCAGCGCTGACCGGTACGCTGTATGTCGCCACGCCGCAGCTTGAAAATGCGCTGTACCATTATGCACTCCACACGGATGCCGTTGGTGAGGCGCAGCCTCTTGCTGAACAAATTGCCGTGGCAGAAAAGGCCGTGGGTTCAGCGCTGCGTTTACATGCTGTTCGTCCGGGGCTGGAAGAGGGTGAAACGACCCGCGTGATGTTTGCCGACCCGGCGCTGGGTCCCTCCGAGCATCGGGCTATTTTTATTGATCCCGCCAGCCTTGAGGTTCGAGGGGATATGACTGTGTACGGCACCAGCGGGATTTTACCGCTGCGTCAGACTATCGATTATCTGCATACCTCGCTGATGCTGGGCAACATCGGGCGCCTCTATAGCGAGTTAGCCGCCTCGTGGATGTGGGTTGCTGCCCTGGGCGGGATCGCGCTGTGGTTCTACACCCGACCGAAGCGCCGTATTAACAATCGTTTCCAGAATCGTCGTCGCCTGCATGTGATCTTAGGCTGGACGTTACTGACGGGAATGCTGCTGTTCTCAGTCACCGGGTTAACCTGGTCACAATGGGCCGGTGGCAACGTCGATAAGCTGCGTGCAGAGATGAACTGGCTGACGCCGCAGGTAAATACCACCCTTTCCGGTGCGCCGGAAATGAGGGATGAACACGCCGAACATCGTGGTCATCACGGGGGAATGACGATGCCTGAAATGCCTGTTGAACTGTCGCTTTTTGACAGCGTATTGCAGGCCGCCCGCCAGTCAGGAATTGATGCGAAAAAGGTTGAGATCCGCCCGGCAAGCAGGGACGACCGGGCCTGGACGGTGACGGAAATCGATCGCCGCTGGCCGACGCAGGTTGATGCCGTTGCCGTGGATCCCCACTCACTGAAGGTGCTGGACAGCACTCGCTTCGGGGATTTCCCGCTGATGGCTAAACTCACCCGCTGGGGCGTGGATTTCCATATGGGGATCCTGTTTGGTCTGGCAAATCAGCTGCTGCTCATCGCGTTTGGCGTTGCGCTGTGCGTGTTGATTATCTGGGGATACCGGATGTGGTGGATGCGTCGCCCTGCAACGTCAGCCGCGAACCCGGTACAGACGCTCTGTCAAAGCTGGCTGGCATTGCCGCTGTGGGGAAGGGGAGTGACGTTCCTGATAAGCCTCCTGCTGGGGCTGGCGTTGCCAGTAATGGGCGTCAGTCTGGTGGTCTTTATTGTGATTGACTGGCTGCGCTGGCGAGCGGTTTCAGGCGTGTCGCTCGCCGGAACATCCGTTAAATAGCCTTAAGGCGTGCTGATGACTACCGCAACCCGGCGGTTTTCAGCGCGCCCCTGTGCAGTGCGGTTGCTGCTGACAGGGTATTTTTTGCCTAAGCCCCGCGTGGTGAGGTTGCTGCGCGGGATGTTCGCGCCCTTCGCCCAGGCATCCGCCACAACATTGGCACGTTTTAACGAAAGCGCTTCGTTGTAGCTCTCTTCGCCATAGTTATCCGTATGGCCATCCATCCGGGCGTGGTTCAGGCCGGTTGCCGCCAGGCGTGAGGCCATAGTCTGGATCTGCGTTTCACTTTCCGGGCGCAGCCTGGCGTCATTTTTATCAAACAGGATCTTATCTGACAGGCCCAGAGACCAGTCGCCATTCAGTTCGTTAAAGCCATAGGATTTCATGGCCGCGATTTGCTCTGGCGTGAATTTCCCTTCAGGGGATGACTGGCATCCGGACATTGCCAGTGATGCCAGTAACAACGGCGCAAAATATCGCTTTAACATATCGTCTTCCTTTCAGGATATTGTTTTCGAACGCTGGTTTTTGACCAGATACATATTGCGATCGGCTTGCTCCAGTAAGGCCTCAACGGAGGCATTTTCCCATGCCAGAGCAAAGCCAATGCTGAGTGACATTGATGCTGTGTGCCCGTTATGCAGATCAAACGGACGGATAAATTGCTGCGACAGCGCAGCGCAAATATATTCGACCTCACGCGCGGTGTGGACACCGTAAAGGATCATGGCAAATTCGTCGCCGCCAAGACGGTAAGACTGATGACGTTTTTCGCCAAATTCGACCATCCTTTTTGCGGCTTCGATCAGAACGCAGTCACCCGCGGCATGACCCCAGGTGTCATTGATAAACTTGAAGTTATCACCGTCCAGAAATAGCAGGGCGGAATTGGTTTTTGCCGAAGCGTCATTCATTAATGCTGCAATGTTGTTGCGAAACGCGGCGCGGTTTGCAAGCCCCGTGAGCGGATCGTGCATGGCGGTACGCAACAGTTGAGCGTTTTTCGCCTGTAGTTTGAGCTGCCACTCTTCCATTTCATCCAGCAGGCTGTTGAAGTCTTCTCCAAACTGGTGGAACTCTTCAATGCGGCCTTCCGTTACCCGGCGAGAAAAGTTGCGGTTGGTGCGAACGTCATGCACAACGTCAGTGATGTTTTGCATTTCAACAACCATGCCATGATGTAGCGAGCGGGTGATGGTCAATGCGACGGCAGAAGCAAAAAGAATGCACCCGGTGAGGACTGCAAACGAGAGCCAGATAAAGTGGCTAATCAGGCTGTCGCGTGCGGTCAGACGAATTTCGCCAATCACATTGCCGTTATGTATGATGGGCTGTGCGACAGGAACAGGGAACAGCCACCGGTTGACCAGCGCGCCCAGCGTGTCGGTATTATCCGCCGGGTTCCACGACCACCAGGCAAACCGTTTATGATGTGCATTAAGCACTTCCGCCACGGCAAACTGCCCCTGCTTGCCGAGGGTCGCCAGCGTTTCATTTGCTGCCACGGCATCGTTGAACACCAGAGAGGCTTCAAGGCTGTGGCTCATGGTGGCGCCGGTAAGTTCGAGGTTTTTTTGCGCGTATTGCTTTAATGTCACCACGGAAGCGAAACACAGCAGCAACCATATAAACGTCATCGTTATAATGACGCTTATCATGCTGATTCGCCGCAACGTTCTTTTAAACGTCGGACGCGGTGTTGGTACGACTTCCTTATTCATGCTTCTTATTCCGTGCGAGCATTAATACATCCGGATTGACTCTTACGCCACTGCGCGCCAGCGCATCCAGATTTACGGAAAACCTGACCTGGTTGTGCTCTATTATCAGACAAAATGCGCTGCCAATAACGCATTCAGGATTTTGTTCTGACATTAATAGCAACGCCTGGCTCTGATATTGATTTATTATTTCCTGTTGTTTTGCTGGCGACTCGCTCCCGAAATAGAGGGCATCGCACCTTGCTGTGAGTGCTTCCCGATCGCTATGCACAATGACAGGACTATAGGGCAACGGGTTGTGTTCATCTTCACTGCTGAGCGCCTGTCTGTAATGGGAAGAGGCATAAATACAGAGCTTAGGCTGGCCAGACAGTGCTGGCCATCGGGTGTAGCTCACGATACCAGAAACAATCGAACGTACTGATTTATCCGTTTCAGTGAACGAGCCTGCCTTTGCAGGGGCCACTAAAATGAACAGCATTAGCGCCAGGGGGAGTCGGAGCAAAGCGATCAAGATTGCATTTCTCATCAGAATCCGCCAAACCGCCCCGGAAATAGATGTCCTTAAGAATTGTCGGCAGAATACCATTGTTTATCAAAGCCGTCATTATGTCAGAAATACCCCTGTTTTGACCTAAGCTAAATCTTACAGTGAGCTATATTCAATGGAATTCAGGCAGGCTCAATTCAGCCTGCTGGAACGCATACTTTCATCCATTCCTTGTTGCCAGGATTCATACAGTTTTACTGCATTTTCAGTTGTATCGCAGCTGGCAGGAAATGATTTTCCCGCTAATCCCCAGGCGTGAATAAAGCCCTCTTCGCATATTTTTTTCTGTCCGTCAGCGTAACCACGAAGATATTCCCCTCGATCAACCTGAGGGTCATTAAAACTATCGGCCAGCGCCTGGTTATCTTTAACCGGAACACCATTCATAGCGTCTTCTTTACCGGCAGTGAACCAGTCCGGGCTGGTCCAGCCAGGCTGAAAAGTATAAGGATTGATCTGGCAACCCGACAAAATCAGCGACAACAACATGAGAGTAATTGAACGCATGGCTATTCTCCTTTTTGTGAGCATAGCCTGGCTTACAAGTGTTCGCGTGTAATTTTAAATTTACGGTTTTAGGCCATGAATTTTGCAATTAAATGACTTCTGTAAAGTAATGTGTACGTATTTTGGATTGAAATCTTTACTTGATGTGATATCGTTGTGTCACCTCTTCGAGGAAAACCACTATCGCAAACGAGTTTGACAGGATCGCAATCATGCAAAAAGACGCGCTGAACAACGTACATATCACTGACGAACAGGTGTTAATCACCCCGGATCAACTGAAGGCGGAATTCCCGCTGAGCGTCGCGCAGGAAGCTCAGATTGAGCACTCGCGCCAGACCATTTCTGACATTATCGCAGGCCGCGATCCGCGTCTGCTGGTGGTATGTGGTCCTTGCTCCATTCACGATCCTGAAACCGCCATTGAGTACGCTCGTCGATTTAAAGCATTAGCGGAGGAGGTCAGCGATAGCCTCTATCTGGTGATGCGCGTCTATTTTGAAAAGCCACGTACTACGGTTGGCTGGAAAGGGTTGATTAACGATCCGCACATGGATGGCTCGTTTGATGTGGAAGCGGGCCTGAAGATTGCGCGTCGCCTGCTGGTGGAGCTGGTCAGCATGGGGCTGCCGCTGGCAACCGAAGCGCTGGATCCGAACAGCCCGCAGTACCTCGGCGATCTGTTTAGCTGGTCTGCGATTGGGGCGCGCACCACCGAGTCGCAAACCCACCGCGAGATGGCGTCTGGCCTGTCTATGCCGGTTGGTTTTAAAAACGGTACCGACGGCAGCCTGGCTACGGCGATTAACGCCATGCGCGCCGCCGCCATGCCCCATCGTTTTGTCGGGATCAACCAGGCGGGCCAGGTATGCCTGCTGCAAACGCAGGGCAACCCGGACGGGCATGTGATCCTGCGCGGCGGTAAAGCGCCAAACTACAGCCCGGCGGATGTCGCGCAGTGTGAAAAAGAGATGGAACAGGCGGGACTGCGTCCGGCGCTGATGGTAGATTGCAGTCATGGTAATTCGAATAAAGATTACCGTCGCCAGCCTGCGGTTGCAGAATCTGTGATTGCACAGATTAAAGATGGTAACCGTTCAATTATCGGCCTGATGATTGAAAGTAATATTCATGAAGGCAATCAGTCATCGGAACAGCCGCGTAGCGCGATGAAGCCCGGCGTCTCCGTCACGGATGCTTGCATCAGCTGGGAAACCACTGATGCGCTACTGCGTGAGATCCACAAAGATTTGAACGGCCAGCTGGCGACGCGTCTGGCATAAGAGGATAGTTATGGTTGCTGAATTGACCGCATTACGCGATCAAATTGATGAAGTGGATAAGGCGTTGCTGGACCTGCTGGCGCGCCGCATGGCACTGGTTGCTGAGGTCGGCGAAGTTAAAAGCAAATACGGCCTGCCAATTTACGTTCCGGAGCGTGAGGCCTCTATGCTCGCCTCCCGCCGTAAAGAGGCACAGGCGCTGGGCGTTTCACCGGACTTAATTGAAGATGTCCTGCGTCGTGTGATGCGGGAATCCTATTCCAGCGAAAACGACAAGGGCTTCAAAACCCTCTGTCCGTCGCTGCGTCCGGTGGTGATTGTCGGTGGCGGCGGCCAGATGGGGCGTCTGTTTGAAAAAATGCTGACGCTTTCTGGCTATCAGGTACGCATCCTGGAAAAAGAGGACTGGCCGCATGCACCGGAACTCATGAAGGATGCCGGAATGGTTATCGTCAGCGTACCGATTCATGTGACGGAGCAGATTATCGCGAAACTTCCTCCGCTGCCGGAAGATTGCATTCTGGTGGATCTGGCGTCCGTTAAAAATGGTCCTCTACAGGCAATGCTGGCGGCGCACACCGGGCCCGTGCTTGGGTTACACCCGATGTTTGGCCCGGACAGCGGCAGCCTGGCGAAGCAGGTAGTGGTTTACTGCGACGGTCGTCAGCCGGAAGCGTATCAGTGGTTCCTGGAACAGATTCAGGTCTGGGGGGCACGTTTGCACCGTATCAGTGCGGTTGAGCATGACCAGAACATGGCGTTTATTCAGGCGCTGCGCCACTTTGCAACCTTCGCCTATGGTCTGCACCTGGCGGAAGAGAACGTTCAGCTTGAACAATTGCTGGCGCTTTCCTCGCCAATCTATCGTCTGGAGCTGGCGATGGTCGGGCGACTGTTTGCCCAGGATCCACAGCTTTACGCCGACATCATCATGTCGTCTGAAAATAACCTGGCGCTGATCAAGCGCTACTATCAGCGTTTTGGCGAAGCGATCACTTTGCTGGAACACGGCGATAAACAAGCGTTTATCGACAGTTTCCGTAAAGTGGAGCACTGGTTCGGTGATTACGCCACGCGATTCCAGAGTGAAAGCCGCACGCTGTTGCGCCAGGCAAATGACAGTCGCCAGTAATCTAATGATGTATATACTGAAAGCCAGCATTGCTGGCTTTTTTCATTTTGGGGAACTGTCATGGCTGAACCGCAGCTGCTGTTGAACTATACCGGGCATCTGCCTGAATGCCCGACGTGGAGTGCAGAAGAGAAGGCGCTCTACTGGGCGGATATCCTGGAAGGGGAGATCCATCGGTACCATCTGCCCACCGCGGAACACTCGGTGCTCTCATTCCATGAAGAAGTTGGGTGTTTTGCCCTGCGTGAACGCGGCGGATTTATCGTCGCGATGCGAAACGCCATCTGGCTGACCGATAAACACGGCCTGCTCCAGCGTAAGGTTTGCGATAACCCATCCAACCCGCAGCTTGCACGTTTTAACGATGGCGGTACCGATCATCAGGGACGGTTTTATGCGGGCACGTTCTGGGGGCCGGGAGATTATAACGGGGCCATGTTGATGCGTATCGACAACGACCTGACGCCGAAAGTGATCCAGTGCGATATCCAGGGGCATAACGGTTTAGCGTTTAGTCCTGACAAACGGTGGATGTTTACTTCTGATACGCCGAACGGTGTGATCTACCGTACGCCGCTTGATGAGCAGGGGGAACCCGGTAAGCGCGAAGAGTTTCGCCGGTTTAGCGAGGGAGACGGTATTTCCGACGGTGCGGCAATGGATGAGGAAGGCTGCTACTGGAGCGCACTGTTTGACGGCTGGCGTATCGCACGGTTTTCACCGCAAGGCGAACAGCTGGAAGAGTATCGGCTGCCGGTACGCTGCCCGACAATGGTCTGCTTTGGCGGCGACGATATGAAAACGCTGTTTATCACCACCACGCGGGAAAATATGGAGGCGGAGGAGGTGGCGAAATATCCGTTTTCCGGTGCCATCTTCACCCTGCCTGTAAATGTGGCAGGGATGAAGAAAAGCCGCTTTATCGAACATTAAGCCGGATCGACCGGGACCACGGTTTCGCTCGGATAGCAGCCCAGCACTTTCATGGAGCGTGTGATCTCGCCCAGTTCGCGCAGGGCTTTCTGCATGGATGCAGACTCCAGGTTGGCCTGAACGTCGAGATAGAACATCTCTTCCCACGGGTTGCCATGTATTGGGCGGGATTCCAGCTTCGTCATGATCAGGTTGTGATTACGCAGCACCAGCAGCGCTTCAACCAGCGCACCCGCCTGCTGGCCGGTCGCCATCAACAGGGTGGTTTTCGCCGGGACTTGGTCCGACACGTTGATGGCCTTGCGGGCCAGAACCACGAAACGGGTGATATTCTGCGTCTGGTTGGCCAGATTGCGTTCCAGCACCTGTAAGCCATACAGCGCGCCGCCCGCTTCGCTACCGAGAGCCGCGACGGCAGGAGAGTTTGCCTGCGCCACTTTTTCCATCGCCGCCGAGGTGCTTTCGGTGTACTCAATTTTCCAGTGCGGATAACGGTTCAGGAACTGGCTGCACTGCTGGAACGGCTGCGGGTGACTGTACACCGTTTCGATCTGACTCAGATCGGTTGAGCCAGAGACCAGCACACAGTGATCGATAGGGATGGTCAACTCGCCGACTAACGACAGGCTGGTGTGCTGGAGCAAATCGTAAACATCGTTGATGGCGCCGGAACTGGTGTTCTCAATAGGCACCACGGCGTAATCTGCCTGGCCGGTTTCGACCTGGTTGAAAATGTCTGCAAATTTCGCGCAACCGCTCTCAATAAACTCTTCGAAATGGCGGGCTGCGTACTGGCGAGCCGCCAGATGAGAATAGGAGCCTTTCGGGCCGAGGAAAGCGATACGAGCAGAGTGCGGGTTGGTTTTGTTCAGATGCTGCTGGAGCAGGGCCTGTTGCGTCAGAACGGAATCTTCAATGATGAGCTGGAACAGGCGGGTGATGTAGTGCGCATCCAGATGATGCGCTTTGCCGAGTTGAATCAACCGTTCCAGTAAATCACGTTCGCGATCGATATCGCGCACCGGCCGATGGGACTCGAGCTTCGCTTTGCCCACTTCAATGGCGAGCGCGCGGCGTTCGGCCAGCAGGGCCAGTAATTTTTCGTCGAGTGCACTGATTTTTACGCGTAAATCCAGGAGCGGGTTTTCCGGTGTCATAGTGTTGTCTGTCTCATTTTATCGTTATCAATAAAAAAGGCCTCCCAGTGTGGGAGGCCTTGTTGTTCGTCTTCGCATTCTTTATCACACGACGAAACGCCTCCCGGTCAGGGGAAGGTAAAAAAGAATGCGAAGAAAAACGGCGTCTGTTTCATAAGGTCATCCTGAAAATGATAGGGTTAAAGTACCTGCACTGTTTTGATCCTGTCAATAAAAAACGCGCCCGAAGGCGCGTTGTCGGTACACTCAATTTTAGAGGATTACTCTTCTTCAACTTCTTCCGCGAAGCTGGCGTCTTTCACCGAGGTTGCGGCGCGACGTGCTTCACCTTTGTGTTGCACTTTATTGAGCTGCCGTTCCAGCTTGTTGATCAAATCGTTAATTGCGGTGTACATATCCTCGTGTTTTGCGCTGGCGACCAGATGGCCGTTTGGAGTATTGATAGTTGCATCAGCGATGAAACCCTGCGGCTCCTTGGACAGGATGATATGTGGATTAATCAAATGTGTTTGCCATTTATCCAGTTTGGCGAGACGGTCTGCGACGTGCTGGCGGATTGCCGGAGTAATTTCCATTTGTTTACTGGTAATGTTCATTGTCATAAATTTTACCTCTTGTCTTTCCGTCTTGGTGATTCCAGCATACCCGACCCAATGTCAAAATGTGTGATTTAGATCACGTTATTTTGTCGGTTTTTGTCAGGGAATCTTTTTTGTGAGGCAGGGCAGGAAGAGGTGAGATTTACCTTGTCGAAGCCAAAAATTGCGGTCATAGTTGAATGGATGTGTTGAAGCTAAACCGCTTCAGCGTAAGTCTGAAAGAATAAAAAAACGGCAGCCCGCGGGCTGCCGTTATGCGTTGTAGCGGTATCAGGTGTTGCTGCTGTTCGCGGCGATGATTTTCGCCACTTTGTCAGCCTGAGCCGTCATCTGCATCTGGCGATACGCATTTTCCATCAGCTTCAGGCCATCACGCGTGGCTTGGGTATCCGGATAATCACGCAGCATGCCTTCTACACGGTTAACCACGGCAACCCATGCGCCACGGCGGGTGTAGTATTCCGCAACGGAGTACTCATATTTCGCCAGACGATCTTTCAGGAACACCAGACGCTTAGTGGCATCGGTAATGTACTGGCTGTTCGGGTAGCTACGCACCAGTTTGGAGAAGTCATTGAAAGCATCACGCGCATGTTGCGGGTCACGGTCTGAACGATCCACCCCGAAGAAGCCCTGCAATGCACTGTCATCCAGCGCCATGTTAGTCAGGCCGCGCATGTACATCACGTAATCGATGTTAGGATGGGTAGGGTTCAGACGCATGAAACGATCGATCGTTGCCTGAGCCAGCGGCAGATCGGCATTTTTGTAGTAGGCGTAGATAAGATCTAACTGTACCTGCTGCGAATACGGACCAAACGGATAGCGATTATCCAACGCTTCCAGTTGCGTTATCGCCTGTTTCCAGTTACCGTCCTGCAACTTTTGTTGTGCAGTCGCATAGATTTCATTCGGCGGATTGTCAGGGACCTGTTCATTCGAACCGGAGCAGCCCACCAAAGCCAGGCTCAACGTGGCCGCTGCCACCAGATATTTCATGCGCGTCATGACGTTTTGACTTTCCTCAAATGTTTGTCCGGGAGAAACTCAGTTCCTGCTCCCGATTAAGACCAGCTACAATAGCACACTATATTAAACGGCAAAGCCGTAAAACCCAACGTTAAACGAAGAAGCAGTTTATGGCACAACGAGTAGAACTCACCGCAACAGTCTCCGAAAATCAGCTCGGTCAACGCTTAGATCAGGCTTTGGCCGAATTGTTCCCTGATTATTCGCGTTCACGCATAAAAGAATGGATCCTTGACCAGCGCGTGCTGGTAAACGGCAAGATCTGGGACAAACCAAAAGAGAAAGTGTTTGGTGGGGAAGCTGTCGCCATCAATGCTGAAATCGAAGAGGAAATCCGCTTCGAGCCGCAGGATATCCCGCTGGATATCGTCTACGAAGATGACGACATTCTGGTCATCAACAAGCCGCGCGACTTTGTTGTTCACCCGGGCGCGGGCAATCCTGACGGTACGGTACTTAACGCACTCCTTCATTATTATCCGCCGATTGCCGACGTACCGCGTGCCGGTATTGTTCACCGTCTGGATAAAGACACCACGGGTCTGATGGTGGTGGCGAAGACGGTTCCCGCCCAGACTCGCCTGGTGGAATCGTTGCAACTGCGCGAAATCACCCGTGAGTATGAAGCGGTGGCGATTGGTCATATGACCTCTGGCGGCACGGTGGAAGAGCCTATCAGCCGTCACCCAACCAAGCGTACGCATATGTCCGTACACCCGATGGGTAAACCGGCGGTAACCCATTACCGCATCATGGAACATTTCCGTATTCATACCCGCCTGCGTCTGCGCCTGGAAACCGGGCGTACTCACCAGATCCGCGTGCACATGGCGCATATTACCCATCCGCTGGTGGGTGACCCGGTTTACGGCGGTCGTCCGCGTCCACCAAAGGGCGCATCGGATGAATTCATCTCCGTGCTACGTAAATTCGATCGCCAGGCGCTGCATGCGACGATGCTGCGTCTTTACCACCCAATCACCGGAATTCAGATGGAATGGCATGCGCCGATCCCACAGGATATGGTGGAACTTATCGACGCGATGCGCGCAGATTTCGAAGAACATAAGGATCACGTGGACTGGTTATGACCAAACTGATTGTCCCGGAGTGGCCACTGCCTGAAGGCGTGGCCGCCTGTAGTTCAACCCGTATCGGTGGCGTGAGCCAGGGCGCGTGGGAGTCTTTGAACCTCGGTGCGCACTGTGGCGATAACCTGGAGCACGTTGAAGAGAACCGTAAACGCCTCTTTGCTGCGGGAAACCTTCCTTCAAAACCGGTCTGGCTTGAGCAGGTGCACGGTAAAGCGGTGCTTAAGCTGACGGGTGAGCCCTATGCGTCTAAACGCGCCGATGCTTCGTACAGCAATACGCCGGGAACGGTTTGCGCGGTGATGACTGCTGATTGCCTGCCGGTGTTGTTCTGCAATCAGGCAGGAACTGAAGTGGCTGCTGCTCACGCCGGATGGCGAGGCCTGTGCGAAGGCGTGCTGGAAGAGACCGTCGCCTGCTTCCAGGACGATTCTGCAAATCTCATCGCCTGGCTTGGCCCGGCGATTGGCCCGCAGGCATTTGAGGTCGGGCCCGAAGTGCGCGATGCCTTTATGGAAAAAGATCCGCAAGCGGTCGAAGCGTTCGTGGCTTCCGGAGATAAATATCTGGCCGATATTTACCAGCTTGCCCGCCAGCGCCTGAATAACGTCGGTGTGACTCAAATCTTCGGCGGAGATCGCTGTACCTTCACCGAAAAGGGTGATTTTTTCTCCTATCGCCGCGACAAGACGACAGGCCGTATGGCAAGTTTCATTTGGCTGATATAACCTAAAGAATCAAGACGATCCGGTACGCGCCGTTTTCTTTTCACATAATTCAGGTTATTAACCTTGAATAATTGAGGGATGACCTCATTTAATCTCCAGTAGCAAATTTGACCTGTTATGGGAGGAGTTATGCGTCTGGATCGTCTTACTAATAAATTCCAGCTTGCTCTCGCCGATGCCCAGTCCCTTGCACTGGGGCACGACAACCAATTTATCGAACCTCTTCATTTAATGAGCGCCTTGCTGAATCAGGAAGGGGGATCGGTACGTCCTTTATTAACGTCCGCTGGCATTAATGCCGGCCAGTTACGCACCGCCATCGATCAGGCGCTGAGCCGTTTACCGCAGGTAGAAGGTACCGGCGGCGACGTGCAGCCGTCGCAGGATCTGGTGCGCGTGCTGAACCTTTGCGACAAGCTGGCGCAAAAACGTGGGGACAACTTTATTTCGTCAGAGCTCTTTGTTCTGGCGGCGCTTGAATCACGCGGTACCTTAACCGACCTGCTGAAATCCGCCGGTGCAACCACCGCTAATGTGACCCAGGCGATTGAGAACATGCGCGGAGGTGAAAGCGTGAACGACCAGGGAGCCGAAGACCAACGTCAGGCTTTGAAGAAATTTACGGTCGACCTGACCGAACGTGCCGAGCAGGGCAAACTTGACCCGGTGATCGGCCGCGACGAAGAAATCCGCCGGACAATCCAGGTACTGCAACGTCGTACCAAAAACAACCCGGTGCTGATTGGTGAGCCAGGCGTCGGTAAAACCGCCATTGTTGAAGGGCTGGCGCAGCGTATCGTTAATGGCGAAGTGCCCGAAGGGCTGAAAGGCCGTCGCGTACTGGCGCTGGATATGGGCGCGCTGGTGGCCGGGGCGAAATACCGCGGTGAATTTGAAGAGCGTCTGAAAGGCGTGCTGAACGATCTGGCGAAACAGGAAGGTAACGTCATCCTGTTTATCGACGAACTGCACACCATGGTGGGGGCGGGTAAAGCTGACGGCGCAATGGATGCCGGGAACATGCTGAAACCTGCTCTGGCGCGCGGTGAACTTCACTGCGTCGGCGCCACTACGCTTGACGAGTATCGTCAGTACATTGAGAAAGATGCCGCGCTGGAGCGTCGTTTCCAGAAGGTGTTTGTCGCTGAACCAAGCGTTGAAGATACCATCGCCATTTTGCGTGGTCTGAAAGAGCGTTATGAGCTGCACCATCACGTGCAGATCACCGACCCGGCCATCGTTGCGGCGGCGACGCTTTCGCATCGTTACATTGCCGACCGTCAGTTGCCGGATAAAGCCATTGACCTTATCGATGAAGCGGCGTCCAGCATCCGTATGCAGATTGACTCGAAACCGGAAGAGCTGGACCGACTCGATCGCCGTATTATCCAGCTCAAGCTGGAACAGCAGGCGCTGAGCAAAGAGTCTGATGAAGCGAGCAAGAAACGCCTTGATATGCTCAACGAAGAACTGGACGAGAAAGAGCGTCAGTATTCTGAGCTGGAAGAAGAGTGGAAAGCTGAGAAAGCCTCCCTCTCTGGCACCCAGACAATCAAGGCGGAGCTGGAGCAGGCTAAAATTGCCATTGAGCAGGCGCGTCGCGTAGGGGATCTGGCACGGATGTCCGAACTACAGTACGGCAAGATCCCTGAGCTGGAAAAACAACTTGAGATCGCCACGCAATCGGAAGGCAAAACCATGCGTCTGTTGCGTAATAAAGTGACGGATGCCGAGATTGCCGAAGTGCTGGCGCGCTGGACGGGTATTCCTGTGGCTCGCATGATGGAAAGCGAACGCGAGAAACTGCTGCGTATGGAGCAGGATCTGCATCAGCGCGTCATTGGACAGAACGAAGCGGTCGAAGCGGTATCTAACGCCATTCGTCGTAGCCGTGCGGGGCTGTCCGATCCGAATCGTCCAATCGGCTCGTTCCTGTTCCTGGGGCCAACCGGTGTCGGTAAAACCGAGCTGTGTAAAGCGCTGGCTAACTTTATGTTCGACAGCGATGACGCGATGGTGCGTATCGATATGTCCGAGTTTATGGAGAAACACGCCGTCTCGCGTCTGGTCGGTGCGCCTCCGGGATATGTCGGTTATGAAGAGGGCGGTTATCTGACGGAAGCGGTTCGCCGTCGTCCTTATTCCGTCATCCTGCTGGATGAAGTAGAAAAGGCACATCCTGACGTGTTTAACATTCTGTTGCAGGTGCTGGATGATGGGCGTCTGACGGATGGGCAGGGAAGAACGGTCGACTTCCGTAACACGGTGGTGATCATGACCTCGAACCTGGGTTCCGATTTGATTCAGGAACGCTTCGGTGAGCTGGATTACAGCCATATGAAAGATCTGGTGCTGGGTGTGGTCAGCCAAAACTTCCGTCCGGAGTTCATCAACCGTATTGATGAAGTGGTCGTGTTCCATCCGCTGGGTGAGAAACACATTGCGTCGATTGCGCAGATCCAGTTGCAGCGTCTGTACAAACGTCTGGAAGAGCGTGGGTATGAAATCCACATTTCCGACGATGCGCTGAAACTGCTGAGCGAGAATGGTTACGATCCTGTTTATGGTGCGCGTCCGTTAAAACGTGCTATCCAGCAGCAGATCGAAAACCCGCTGGCGCAGCAAATCCTCTCTGGGGAGCTGGTTCCGGGCAAAGTTATCCGTCTGGAAGCCAACGAAGACCGAATTGTGGCAGTGCAGTAAGTCACAAAACGCAAAAACGGGCCGCTTGCGGCTCGTTTTTGTTTAAAAACCAGGCAAGAATTAATGTCTGAGATGTGTTTTGCCTGGAAAGTGAGCAGTCGGTAAATAATTTTCACTTTGCACTTGCAGCCTCAGAATAACTCCCTATAATGCGCCTCCACTGACACGGAACAACGGCACACACGCCGCCGGGTCAGCAGAGAAAAGCAAAACAAACGCTTGACTCTGAAGCGGGAAAGCGTAATATGCACACCCCGCGCCGCAGCGAAAACGAAGCGGCACTGCTCTTTAACAATTTATCAGACAATCTGTGTGGGCACTCAAAGTGACATGGATTCTTAATGTCCTCGGACACTAAATGAATACCAAGTCTCAACGAGTGAACACGTAATTCATTACGAAGTTTAATTCATTGAGCATCAAACTTTTAAATTGAAGAGTTTGATCATGGCTCAGATTGAACGCTGGCGGCAGGCCTAACACATGCAAGTCGAACGGTAACAGGAAGCAGCTTGCTGCTTTGCTGACGAGTGGCGGACGGGTGAGTAATGTCTGGGAAACTGCCTGATGGAGGGGGATAACTACTGGAAACGGTAGCTAATACCGCATAACGTCGCAAGACCAAAGAGGGGGACCTTCGGGCCTCTTGCCATCGGATGTGCCCAGATGGGATTAGCTAGTAGGTGGGGTAACGGCTCACCTAGGCGACGATCCCTAGCTGGTCTGAGAGGATGACCAGCCACACTGGAACTGAGACACGGTCCAGACTCCTACGGGAGGCAGCAGTGGGGAATATTGCACAATGGGCGCAAGCCTGATGCAGCCATGCCGCGTGTATGAAGAAGGCCTTCGGGTTGTAAAGTACTTTCAGCGGGGAGGAAGGCGATAAGGTTAATAACCTTGTCGATTGACGTTACCCGCAGAAGAAGCACCGGCTAACTCCGTGCCAGCAGCCGCGGTAATACGGAGGGTGCAAGCGTTAATCGGAATTACTGGGCGTAAAGCGCACGCAGGCGGTCTGTCAAGTCGGATGTGAAATCCCCGGGCTCAACCTGGGAACTGCATTCGAAACTGGCAGGCTAGAGTCTTGTAGAGGGGGGTAGAATTCCAGGTGTAGCGGTGAAATGCGTAGAGATCTGGAGGAATACCGGTGGCGAAGGCGGCCCCCTGGACAAAGACTGACGCTCAGGTGCGAAAGCGTGGGGAGCAAACAGGATTAGATACCCTGGTAGTCCACGCCGTAAACGATGTCGACTTGGAGGTTGTGCCCTTGAGGCGTGGCTTCCGGAGCTAACGCGTTAAGTCGACCGCCTGGGGAGTACGGCCGCAAGGTTAAAACTCAAATGAATTGACGGGGGCCCGCACAAGCGGTGGAGCATGTGGTTTAATTCGATGCAACGCGAAGAACCTTACCTACTCTTGACATCCAGAGAACTTAGCAGAGATGCTTTGGTGCCTTCGGGAACTCTGAGACAGGTGCTGCATGGCTGTCGTCAGCTCGTGTTGTGAAATGTTGGGTTAAGTCCCGCAACGAGCGCAACCCTTATCCTTTGTTGCCAGCGGTTAGGCCGGGAACTCAAAGGAGACTGCCAGTGATAAACTGGAGGAAGGTGGGGATGACGTCAAGTCATCATGGCCCTTACGAGTAGGGCTACACACGTGCTACAATGGCGCATACAAAGAGAAGCGACCTCGCGAGAGCAAGCGGACCTCATAAAGTGCGTCGTAGTCCGGATTGGAGTCTGCAACTCGACTCCATGAAGTCGGAATCGCTAGTAATCGTGGATCAGAATGCCACGGTGAATACGTTCCCGGGCCTTGTACACACCGCCCGTCACACCATGGGAGTGGGTTGCAAAAGAAGTAGGTAGCTTAACCTTCGGGAGGGCGCTTACCACTTTGTGATTCATGACTGGGGTGAAGTCGTAACAAGGTAACCGTAGGGGAACCTGCGGTTGGATCACCTCCTTACCTTAAAGAACCTGCCTTTGCAGTGCTCACACAGATTGTCTGATGAAAAGTAAATAGCAAGGCGTCTTGCGATTGAGACTGTACGTCCCCTTCGTCTAGAGGCCCAGGACACCGCCCTTTCACGGCGGTAACAGGGGTTCGAATCCCCTAGGGGACGCCACTTGCTGGTTCGTGAGTGAAAGTCACCTGCCGTCATATCTCAAAACTGACTTGCGAGTCACGTTTGAGATATTTGCTCTTTAAAAATCTGGATCAAGCTGAAAATTGAAACGACACACAGCTCATGTGTGTTCGAGTCTCTCAAATTTTCGCAATCAGAAGTGAAACATCTTCGGGTTGTGAGGTTAAGCGACTAAGCGTACACGGTGGATGCCCTGGCAGTCAGAGGCGATGAAGGACGTGCTAATCTGCGAAAAGCGCCGGCGAGGTGATATGAACCCTTGACCCGTCGATGTCCGAATGGGGAAACCCAGTGTGTTCCGACACACTATCGTTAACTGAATACATAGGTTAACGAGGCGAACCGGGGGAACTGAAACATCTAAGTACCCCGAGGAAAAGAAATCAACCGAGATTCCCCCAGTAGCGGCGAGCGAACGGGGAGCAGCCCGGAGTCTGAATCAGCTTGTGTGTTAGTGGAACGGTCTGGAAAGTCCGACGGTACAGGGTGATAGTCCCGTACACGAAAATGCACAGGTTGTGAACTCGAAGAGTAGGGCGGGACACGTGGTATCCTGTCTGAATATGGGGGGACCATCCTCCAAGGCTAAATACTCCTGACTGACCGATAGTGAACCAGTACCGTGAGGGAAAGGCGAAAAGAACCCCGGCGAGGGGAGTGAAAAAGAACCTGAAACCGTGTACGTACAAGCAGTGGGAGCCTCTTTATGGGGTGACTGCGTACCTTTTGTATAATGGGTCAGCGACTTATATTCTGTAGCAAGGTTAACCGTATAGGGGAGCCGAAGGGAAACCGAGTCTTAACTGGGCGTTAAGTTGCAGGGTATAGACCCGAAACCCGGTGATCTAGCCATGGGCAGGTTGAAGGTTGGGTAACACTAACTGGAGGACCGAACCGACTAATGTTGAAAAATTAGCGGATGACCTGTGGCTGGGGGTGAAAGGCCAATCAAACCGGGAGATAGCTGGTTCTCCCCGAAAGCTATTTAGGTAGCGCCTCGTGAACTCATCTTCGGGGGTAGAGCACTGTTTCGGCTAGGGGGCCATCCCGGCTTACCAACCCGATGCAAACTACGAATACCGAAGAATGTTATCACGGGAGACACACGGCGGGTGCTAACGTCCGTCGTGAAGAGGGAAACAACCCAGACCGCCAGCTAAGGTCCCAAAGTCATGGTTAAGTGGGAAACGATGTGGGAAGGCACAGACAGCCAGGATGTTGGCTTAGAAGCAGCCATCATTTAAAGAAAGCGTAATAGCTCACTGGTCGAGTCGGCCTGCGCGGAAGATGTAACGGGGCTAAACCATGCACCGAAGCTGCGGCAGCGACGCTTATGTGTTGTTGGGTAGGGGAGCGTTCTGTAAGCCGTTGAAGGTGTGCTGTGAGGCATGCTGGAGGTATCAGAAGTGCGAATGCTGACATAAGTAACGATAAAGCGGGTGAAAAGCCCGCTCGCCGGAAGACCAAGGGTTCCTGTCCAACGTTAATCGGGGCAGGGTGAGTCGACCCCTAAGGCGAGGCCGAAAGGCGTAGTCGATGGGAAACAGGTTAATATTCCTGTACTTGGTGTTACTGCGAAGGGGGGACGGAGAAGGCTATGTCAGCCGGGCGACGGTTGTCCCGGTTTAAGCATGTAGGCGGAGGTTCCAGGTAAATCCGGTACCTTGTTAACGCTGAGGTGTGATGACGAGGCACTACGGTGCTGAAGTGATAAATGCCCTGCTTCCAGGAAAAGCCTCTAAGCATCAGGTAACACGAAATCGTACCCCAAACCGACACAGGTGGTCAGGTAGAGAATACCAAGGCGCTTGAGAGAACTCGGGTGAAGGAACTAGGCAAAATGGTGCCGTAACTTCGGGAGAAGGCACGCTGATATGTAGGTGAAGCCCCTGCGGGTAGAGCTGAAATCAGTCGAAGATACCAGCTGGCTGCAACTGTTTATTAAAAACACAGCACTGTGCAAACACGAAAGTGGACGTATACGGTGTGACGCCTGCCCGGTGCCGGAAGGTTAATTGATGGGGTTAGCGGCAACGCGAAGCTCTTGATCGAAGCCCCGGTAAACGGCGGCCGTAACTATAACGGTCCTAAGGTAGCGAAATTCCTTGTCGGGTAAGTTCCGACCTGCACGAATGGCGTAATGATGGCCAGGCTGTCTCCACCCGAGACTCAGTGAAATTGAACTCGCTGTGAAGATGCAGTGTACCCGCGGCAAGACGGAAAGACCCCGTGAACCTTTACTATAGCTTGACACTGAACACTGGTCCTTGATGTGTAGGATAGGTGGGAGGCTTTGAAGCGTGGACGCCAGTCTGCGTGGAGCCATCCTTGAAATACCACCCTTTAATGGCTGGTGTTCTAACGTAGACCCGTGATCCGGGTTGCGGACAGTGTCTGGTGGGTAGTTTGACTGGGGCGGTCTCCTCCCAAAGAGTAACGGAGGAGCACGAAGGTTGGCTAATCCTGGTCGGACATCAGGAGGTTAGTGCAATGGCATAAGCCAGCTTGACTGCGAGCGTGACGGCGCGAGCAGGTGCGAAAGCAGGTCATAGTGATCCGGTGGTTCTGAATGGAAGGGCCATCGCTCAACGGATAAAAGGTACTCCGGGGATAACAGGCTGATACCGCCCAAGAGTTCATATCGACGGCGGTGTTTGGCACCTCGATGTCGGCTCATCACATCCTGGGGCTGAAGTAGGTCCCAAGGGTATGGCTGTTCGCCATTTAAAGTGGTACGCGAGCTGGGTTTAGAACGTCGTGAGACAGTTCGGTCCCTATCTGCCGTGGGCGCTGGAGAATTGAGGGGGGCTGCTCCTAGTACGAGAGGACCGGAGTGGACGCATCACTGGTGTTCGGGTTGTCATGCCAATGGCACTGCCCGGTAGCTAAATGCGGAAGAGATAAGTGCTGAAAGCATCTAAGCACGAAACTTGCCCCGAGATGAGTTCTCCCTGAGACTTTAAGTCTCCTGAAGGAACGTTGAAGACGACGACGTTGATAGGTCGGGTGTGTAAGCGCAGCGATGCGTTGAGCTAACCGATACTAATGAACCGTGAGGCTTAACCTTACAACGCCGAAGGTGTTTTGGCGAAGAGACAGACACGATTTTCAGCCTGATACAGATTAACAGAATTTGCCTGGCGGCTTTAGCGCGGTGGTCCCACCTGACCCCATGCCGAACTCAGAAGTGAAACGCCGTAGCGCCGATGGTAGTGTGGGGTCTCCCCATGTGAGAGTAGGGAACTGCCAGGCATCAAACAAGAAAAACCCCGTACCGTAAGGTACGGGGTTTTTTGCTTTGGGCGCGGAAAACATGCCGGATGGCGGCTTCCCCTTATCCGGCCTACAATTGTTAAAACAATTTTAACAATGGTGCCGCTTTGACTCGTCCCTTTGATTATCAACAAGATTTTGCCAATATTAATTTTCGCGAACATCCCGAACGGTATCAGGTGGGCCGGGGTGAGCAGGGCGTATTGATGGTCGAGCCTTATAAAAGCGAAATCCTTCCACACTGGCGTTATAAAAATGCTGAAGTCGCAGCGCGTTCGGCAGAAGAGATCTACGCCCTCTTTGAAGAGTACCGCAGGAATAACGATTTTGTAGGTATGGATATGGCGCGTAAATTCATACAGATGGGATATACCCGTGCCCGGCGATACGCCAATCATAAAGGCGGAAAAAAGTATGATGAGAAGCGCCAGGTCAAACCCCTCGATCACGATCCAGTAAAAGCAGAGGCCGCTGCGGTATTCAAAACGTGGTGGGATAAAATTCGTGCCGATGAAGATTATTTGCAGCGAAAAAAGGCTCACCAGCAAGCGTGGGGATAATTACTACGTCCGCTAATAATTCGATACCTGATCGAGTTCACAAAATCCAATGAAACATATTGGAAACATTTTATTTACCTAACGATTCGTTTTAAATCCGGTTTTACTGTTTGTGGGCAATGGCCCGCAATGTGAGACAGGGGATTTTAAAATGACAGAAACCGTAGCCAGTGCAGATACGGATAACACAAGTTTAGCAGGCAAGGATACTCGCCGTCGGGTTTGGGCAATTGTTGGAGCCTCATCGGGGAACCTTGTAGAGTGGTTTGATTTTTACGTCTATTCATTCTGTTCACTCTACTTTGCGCATATCTTTTTCCCATCAGGGAACACCACAACGCAGCTTCTGCAAACCGCAGGCGTTTTTGCCGCCGGGTTCCTGATGCGTCCCATTGGCGGATGGCTGTTCGGCAGGATCGCGGACAGGAAAGGGCGCAAGACATCCATGCTCATCTCTGTGTGCATGATGTGCGTCGGCTCGCTGGTGATTGCCTGCTTGCCCGGATATGACACAATCGGAACATGGGCACCGGCGTTGCTGTTGCTGGCACGTCTGTTCCAGGGGCTGTCAGTGGGTGGCGAATACGGCACCAGCGCGACATACATGAGCGAAGTGGCTGTTGAAGGGCGCAAAGGTTTCTATGCATCATTCCAGTATGTAACCCTCATTGGCGGACAGCTACTGGCGTTACTGGTTGTGGTGATCCTTCAACAAATCCTTAGCGATGAAGATTTACGCGCCTGGGGCTGGCGCATCCCGTTTGCCCTGGGGGCCGCCCTGGCGGTTGTGGCGCTGTGGTTACGCCGTCAGCTTGATGAAACCTCCCAGCAGGAGGTCAGGGCGCTGAAAGAAGCCGGTTCGATGAAAGGGTTGTGGCGTAACCGCAAAGCATTTTTGATGGTATTAGGCTTTACCGCCGCAGGCTCGCTAAGCTTCTATACCTTCACCACCTATATGCAAAAATATCTGGTCAACACGACGGGCATGCATGCTAACGTTGCGAGTGTCGTCATGACGGTGGCGTTACTGGTCTTTATGCTCATCCAGCCGATTGTTGGCGCGCTGTCGGACAAAATAGGTCGCCGCACCTCCATGCTGATCTTTGGTGGCATGCTCACCCTGGGGACTGTTCCGCTTTTGACGGCGCTACAGCATACAACCTCTCCGTATGCCGCTTTCGCTTTGATTATGGTGGCACTTATTATTATTAGTTTTTACACGGCAATCAGTGGCATTTTGAAAGCGGAAATGTTTCCCGCACAGGTGAGGGCGCTGGGCGTAGGCCTCTCTTATGCGGTCGCTAACGCCCTGTTTGGCGGATCAGCAGAATATGTCGCGCTATCCCTAAAGTCATGGGGCAGTGAAACGACCTTCTTCTGGTATGTCACCATCATGGGGGCGCTGGCGTTTATTGTCTCCCTGATGCTGCATCGTAAAGGAAAAGGGATCCGCCTTTAATAATGCGCCATCTGCCAGACGGCGTAGCCGGTTGTTGCCCCGGCTACGTCCCAGGCAAAATCTTTCCAGCTCCAGCCGCTTCCCGAGGGGCGGCTATCCCAAAGTTCTTTTGATGCCCCCAGGCTGATGGAGAACATCAGGCCCATTGTGGCACTTCGATCCCGGCTATACCCCTGGTGCAGCGCATACTCATTACCCGCAGCGGACAACATTGCAGACGCCAGAAAGTGTTGAGCTTTATCCTGACCCGACCAGTTATCATTAGCCATATGGCTGCAACCGGTCAGGAAAAGAGGGATTATGAGGAAAGGCGTACGCATTAACAGACTCCATAAAAAAAGCCCCGTCGATGACAGGGCCCGTGTTTACAGAATGCGGCTGATGAGGCGGTCGATACGGATCCGACGTAGACGGCGAATCAGCTTGCGAACTTTCACCGGATAATCAGCGATGCTTTGCAGATCGCGATAATGACGAACCACGGTGGTATGCGTGCGTATAAGCTCCAGCTCACGATCGCGTTTCGCGGCTAACGCATGCTGAGGATCATGAATAAGGATGGCGTTTTCCAGATCCAGACGCCAGGCGCGTGGGTTCAGGTTATTACCGGTCAGCAGCATCCACTCGTCATCCACCCACATCCCTTTGAGGTGATAGCTGTTGTCTTCATCTTTCCAGAGACGCACAACCAGCTGGTCCGTGTTCACATAGTACTGTAAACGGCTCAGGAAGCGGCGCAGGTTAATCTCATAGAGATAAGGCAGTGCGCCGATGATCTTGAAAGGCTGATCTTCCGGAATGAAAAAGTCATTTGCCGTTTTATCCCCGACAATGATTTCCACCTTTTTACCATCACGCAGCAGCTGAATGATATTACGCACCAGAACGGCGGGAAGATTAAAGTACGGGGTGCAGATGGTCAGCTTATGCTCAGCGCACGGCATCAAATGAAAGATGGTCTTGTTCAGCAGGCTGGATTTTCCCAGGCCTACCAGAGGCGTAACGGACAGTTCTTCATTACTGGCATCACCCTGAAAACGATAAACCGCATCGCGCAGTTCCTGGCGGAAGGAGCGAACGTCGTTTTTGATTTCCGGGCTTTTTGGGCGATGAGGATCGTCAAGACGGTGCACACCCCGACCATGAACCAGGTTTTTATCAACCCAGTTGAACATGATGTCAGCCATCTGCGGATTGCGGATCAGATGGTAGCGATCGTAGCGGTATTTATCGAGCTGATGGAGATACACATCATTCAGGCTGGCGCCGCTATAAAGGACGCTGTCATCAATGATAAATCCTTTAAAATGAAGAACGCCAAGCGCTTCACGGGTATTCACCGGTACGCCATACACCGGGATATCAATACCCGGATTTTCCTGGGCCGTGCGGCAATACCAGTCAGCATTGGTATTCGAGGCAGCCGCACCAATACGGCCACGCTGAGCACGGTGCCAGTCAACCAGCACGCGAACATCCAGTTCCGGACGCTGACGTTTCGCTTCATAGAGCGCGTTCAGGATCGCACGCCCACCTTCATCTTGTTCAAGATAGAGCGCCACAATGCAAATACGTCGCGTAGCGCTGGCAATCTTTTCAAGAAGCGTCTCCCGGAAATGAGCGGGAGCATAAAAGAACTCTACATCATCAACTGACTGAGAAATCTTCGGTAGTTGAGCAAGGTGTTGTTGATGTTTATTACGCTTAAATTTTGACAACATCACAGTGCGTTTCTTCTCTGTTCATTGAAGGGTTGTCTGTACCAGGCAAACAACATAAGCGGACAATGATACCCCAGTGCCGGTAAAAGTGGGTAACATTTCCAGCAGCTTACTCTTGTTTATCCGTCGAAGTCAGGCTGAGGGACAGAGAGACAATGCCTTCATCCAGCTGGATATCAACGTCAAAACCGAGCTTCTGCGCCAGGGTCACCATACCCCGATTGTTTGGCATAGTAATGCCATTCAGGCGTGACAATCCGTGATCGCGCGTATAACCAATGAGTTTTTCGAGCAGCCGTCTGCCCAACCCCAAACCCTTAAGATCGGAACGCACCAGTACGGCAAACTCGGCATCCACGTTATCCGGGTCGGAAATAGCGCGCGTCACGCCGAGGATCTCCTCTCCCGCTCCGGAACGGCGGACCGCCACAATCGCCATTTCTCGATCGTAGTCGATCTGGGTCATATTGGCTAAATCGTCGTGGGTAAATTCATTGATTTCGCTGAAATAGCGATAGTACAAATCTTCCTTCGTCACCTGCGAGATGAACGCCCGCAGCAGCGGCTCGTCTTCCGGCAGGATAGGGCGAAACAGCGCCCGCTCCCCATTTTTCATCTCCACCCACTCTTCCAGATGAAGAGGATAAGGACGAATGGCGAGACGGCTTTCCGGGTCACCGATATAGGGCGCAATGTCCAGCGTCACGTCCAGGGCGGTAAATTCATTTCCGGAGGCAAGAAGGGGGTGGATATCCAGGCGCTGGATCTCCGCACAGTCAACAATGAGGTTGGAGACCTTCACCAGAAACTGGCTTAATCCGGCGATATCAAGCGGCCGCAGAGCGCTTCTCCCGCGGATTTTTTTGCTTTTGATGGCCTGAATAATTAAATAACGCGCCAGGTTCATGTTCAGAGGGGGAAGCGCGACAACCGCCTGTTCTTCTGGCCGCCACTCAACGCCGCCATCACCCAGCATAATGAGCGGGCCAAAAACCGGATCGTGTTCGACAACCACGCGCAGCTCCTGCGCACCCGCACGGTTGGCCATGCTCTGTACCAGCAGGCCGTGGATCCTGGCCTGTGGCCACGTCATTTTTACGCGATCGATAATGGCATCCGCGGCCTGTTGTACTTCTGTCGCGGTGCGCAGATACAGCATGACGCCCTGCACATCCGATTTGTGCGGAATATCGGGAGAGCGCAGCTTCAGCGCGACCGGATAACCAATCTGCTCAGCAATATGTACCGCCTCAGCGCTGTCGCCGGCAATCCAGGTGGGCAGGGTTTGCATTCCATAACTGCCAAGAATGGGTTGTACCTCATGTGTGTCAAGAGAAGTGGCGCCCTCTTCGATGGCCTGCTGCAAAAGCCTGTGCACATCCACCGAATTTGCGGTGAGATTGCCCGGCAGGGCAGGCGTTTCACGCAGCTGCTTCTGGTTGCGGCGGTATTCAACCATATGCATAAACGCGGTAATGGTGCCCTCTGGGGTACGGTAGGTTGGCAACCCGGCTTCACTAAACAGACGCCGTGCCTCCTGCGAGGAGAATTCGCCGCACCAGTTGGTCAGCAGGGTAACGTATTTGCCGCGGGGATGATTTCGGACCTCCTCAATCAGCGCACGCGCACTTTCGCTGCCTGGCGCAACCGCGCTGGGCGAATGGATAATCATCAGCGCATCAAAGTCCTGGCTATCCAGCAAAATCGTGATCGCCTTAATGTAACGATCGCTGCTGGCATCATCGCGCAAATCGAGGGGATTATCGGGAACAACGCTTCCCGGTAACGCATCCCGCAGGCGCTGGAGCGTCTCTTCACCCAGCGTGGCCAGCTTGCCGTTGCGTAGCCAGAGCTCATCCAGCGCCAGGGCGGCGGGAGCGGCACCGTTGCTGACAATCATCAGCTTTTCACCGCGCAGGGGGCGCATGTGGCTTAACGTTTCGACGGCGGAAAAAAGCTCGTGCGTATCCTGTACCCGCAGTAAACCGGCGCGCTGGATCGCTGCATCCCATGCGGGATCCATCCCGGAACGGGAATGTAGCAGGCGCTGAGCCGCGGGGCTGCGCCCGCTTTTGATGACCAGAATCGGTTTATTACGTGATGCGCTACGCGACGCCGACACAAAACGACGGGCGTCGCTCAGGTGTTCAAGGTAGAGCAGGATAGCGCTGGTTTTGCTGTCACGCGCCAGGAAATCCAACAGCTCATCGACGTCAATGTCCAGGCTGTCGCCGAGGGCAATGAAATAGGAAAAGCCCATCTCACGCTGCTGCGCCCAGTCGAGGATGGTATTGGATACCGCAGCCGACTGCGAAATAAAGGCCAGTTTGCCTTTACGGATCGGAACCGGGGAAAAACTGGCATTCAGCCCTTGCCAGGGCGCAAGCAGACCGAGGCTATTTGGACCAAGAATGCGCATCTGGTAGCGGCTGGCGCAGGCCAGCAGTTCGGGCTGCTGTTCAGGAGGCGAGGAAAGAATAATGCAGGTTTTACAGCCTTTCTGACCGAGCGACTCAAGCAATTCGAGGTTTCGTTTCGCATGCGTACAGAGCACGGCGAGGTCGGGAACAAACGGTAAACTTTGCACGTCCGGCCACGCCAGCACCCCCTGTACCGCCTTATAAGCGGGCGTAACGGGCATGACCGGGCCGTTAAATCCGCCAGCCAGCAGATTGCGCATCATCAGATACCCTGCGCGGTCCGGTTTCATCGAGGCGCCAATAACGGCAATGGATTTCGGACGGAGTAGCGCTTCTAACCCTCTCTGGCTCATGCAGGCCTCCTGTGAATGCAAGCGACCTGATGATTTTAAACGCTTTCTGCCTCAGTTGCTGTGACGCTACCCTTATGAACGGTTTTTCCCGCAAGATAACGTTCGCGGAA
The DNA here is from genome assembly GCA_907164665.1 of Colias nastes. Lineage (NCBI taxonomy): Eukaryota > Metazoa > Arthropoda > Insecta > Lepidoptera > Pieridae > Colias > Colias nastes. The sequence goes on along the minus strand of CAJQZM010037846.1, from coordinate 26,953 downwards.
GCAGGAGAAGTGACTGCCCAGCGCGCCGGCCGCCTGGGTATCGCCCGCCAGATCCAGTAGCGCTATGGCGACTTCAGCGGTGCAATATTGACCGTCGGCATGCGCTTCACGCAAGCGATAGGCCGAAACACGCGACAGATCGACGGAAATCACCGGCAGCGCATCAAGATAAGGGCTTTTGCGAAACATCTTTCTTGCTTCGGTCCAGGTGCCGTCGAGCATAATAAACAGCGGCGGCTTACCGGATGGTGGCGCCGTAAGTACCTGACGTTGTTCGCCTGCATATGATGCCGGGAAAACGACCATGGGCTGATAGTCCGGGCTTGCCACCAGGTCGAGCAGAGCCTGAGGTGGCTCAGTGCGCGACCACTGAAACGCTGCGGTGTTGGGTAGAATATCGGCGATCAAACGCCCTGTGTTGCTGGGCTTCATCGGTTCGGTATCGAACATGACCAGACAAAAGCGGCTTTTCGCCTCGCTCGGCGCAAGCGTTTCGCACAGACACACTTTCAGCGGTAAAAGGCAGCGCTGGCAGCGGCGAATACGATTGCCTCGGGCCAGAAAAGGGCGGGTGGCGCGCGCAAGGCGCTCGGCGCGTAATTGAAGTACAGCGTTATCAGTCATGGGCGAAAAGGCAGGAAAAACCCCATTTTCGCAGAGGAGAGAACGGGGCACAAGATATGCCCCGCGAATGTTACAGGGATTCGTTTAACCAGCTGTCGAAAGGCGCTTTTGGTACTGCACCATTGAGCATGTCGATCACTTCACCATTTTTGAAAATCATAATGGTTGGAATGCTGCGAATGCGAAAACGGGCGCTGAGTTCACGTTCCGCTTCGGTATTCACTTTGACAAAACGCATTTTCCCGCTGCGCTCTTCAGCTACGTCTTCGAAGATGGGCGCAAAGTTACGGCAGGGGCCGCACCACGGTGCCCAGAAATCGACCACAACAGGCAGATCGTCCTTGAGGAGTTTGTCCAGCGTAGCACCCGTCGCGTTAATGACATCGCCATCAAATAATTCGTGGCCACAACGCCCGCATTTCGCACCGTCATCCATCCGATCGTCCGGAATGCGGTTTAAAGCCTGACAGTTGGCACATACGGTATTCATAACTAACCTCTGATAGAGCCGTGGAACAACGGCAGAACGCCGATAATGTTTCTGATATGTTACATATTATCAGTGAGCCTGTATGAAACGACAACGCGTTTTATTCAATGGGAACAATAGTCACAGGCTTTTGTACGAAATTATGGCTATGAGCTTGCACATCGGGTAATCTGCGCGCTTCGCGCAGCGCTGGTGGAGAAAAGCATGAACGACGAAATGAAAAACAAAAGCGGCAAGGTCAAAGTGATGTATGTCCGCAGTGATGATGACTCTGATAAACGCACCCAAAATCCGCGTACCGGAAAAGGTGGCGGGCGTCCGGCGTCTTCTCGTGCAGACGGTGGCCGTCGCCCCGCCCGCGATGACAGAAATAACCGCGGCGATGACCGCAAACGTGATGACCGTAAGCGTGACGATCGCAAACGCGATGATGTTGTCCGCGACGGTGGATCGCCATGGCGTACCGTTTCTCGCGCGCCCGGTGAAGAGACGACCGAAAAAGCCGATCACGGCGGTATCAGCGGAAAAAGCTTTATCGATCCGGAAGTGCTGCGTCGTCAGCGTGCGGAAGAGACCCGTGTCTACGGTGAGAACGCCTGTCAGGCCCTGTTCCAGAGCCGCCCGGAGTGTATCGTTCGTGCATGGTTTATCCAGAGCGTGACCCCGCGCTTTAAAGAAGCGCTGCGCTGGATGGCGGCGAACCGCAAAGCCTACCACGTGGTTGACGATGCCGAGCTGACAAAAGCGTCCGGTACAGAACACCACGGCGGCGTCTGCTTCCTGATCAAAAAACGTAACGGCACTACCGTGCAGCAGTGGGTTAGCCAGGCGGATGCCGATGACTGCGTGCTGGCGCTGGAAGATGTGGGTAACCCGCATAACCTGGGCGCTATGATGCGTAGCTGCGCGCACTTTGGCGTAAAAGGCGTTCTGTTGCAGGATGCCGCGCTGCTGGAATCCGGTGCGGCGATTCGTACCGCGGAAGGTGGTGCAGAGCACGTTCAGCCGATCACCGGCGACAGCGTGCTGGAAGCCCTTGAACAATTCCGTAACGCGGGCTACACCATTGTCACCACCTCAAGCCGTGCCGCTACGCCGTTGTTTAAAGCGACGTTGCCGCGCAAAATGGTGCTGGTGTTAGGTCAGGAGCGCGATGGTCTGTCTGATGCGGCACTCTCCAGCGCTGACCTGAGCGTCTCTATCGACGGCACTGGCAACGTTGAAAGCCTGAACGTATCCGTTGCGACCGGCGTGCTGCTGGCGGAATGGTGGCGTCAGAACAAGGCATAAGCCTTTTATGTGCCGGGCCTGACCCGGCACATTCAAACCCTACTCGCTCTCTGCCGGTAACACAGGCATCCAGTCAATCGGCTTTTCGCCACGCTTTTCCAGCCACTCATTCGTCAGAACAAAATGATTACTGCCAAAGAAACCACGATGCGCAGACAGCGGCGACGGGTGCGGCGCCTTCAGCACGTGATGACGCTGACGATCGATAATCGCCCCTTTCTTTTGGGCATGCGAACCCCAGAGTAAAAACACGACGCCTTCACGATGCTCATTGATCAGGCTGATAACCTTATCGGTAAAGGTTTCCCATCCCAGACTGGCGTGGGAGTGTGCCTGACCCGCCCGGACGGTTAATACGGTATTCAGCAACAGCACGCCCTGGCGCGCCCAGCTTTCCAGATAACCGTGATTAGGGCGGGTGAAACCCGGAATCGTTCCTTCCAGCTCTTTATACATATTCAGCAGAGAAGGTGGGATGGCCACGCCCGGACGCACGGAAAATGCCAGTCCGTGAGCCTGCCCGGGGCCGTGGTACGGATCCTGCCCCAGGATAACCACCTTTACATCGCTCAGTTCGGTGTAGCGGAAGGCGTTAAACACATCTTTCTGCGGCGGATAAATTGTCTGGCCGGCCTGCCGTTCAGCCGCAACGGTACTGAGGGTATTTATAAAATAGGGCTGCTGCTTCTCTTCAGCCAGCACGTCATGCCAGGTTAAAGGTGTTGTCATCTCGCTCTCCTGCGAATCTCATTCTGTGTCTAGCTTACCTGTTAAACCCCAACGAGCAAAATTACCCGCGGAAAAGCAGGCTAAGTGACTCAATTTATGTTGAAAACCAGGCAGGATAAGTTGAATTAGTAACCCTTTAAAATTGATCTAAAACAAAAAATACAGACCACACTCTTTGTGTGGTTGGTGGTTTTGTTGATTTAAATCAATAAATCACCCGGGTCTGAATGTTATATATACACACAACAAACAATGGTTTTACCAATTGGCCGCAAAAGGCCAGCATCAGTTAATGTAGCCTAAGGGAGGCAACACATGATTACAGGTATCCAGATTACTAAAGCTGCAAATGACGATCTGCTGAACTCTTTCTGGCTGCTGGACAGCGAGAAAAACGAAGCGCGCTGTGTAGTAGCGAAAGCAGGTTTTGCGGAAGACGAAATCGTTCCGGTGAGCAAACTGGGCGAAATTGAATACCGTGAAATTCCAATGCAAGTGCAGCCAGAAGTACGCGTGGAAGGTGGTCAGCACCTGAACGTTAACGTCCTGCGTCGCGAAACGCTGATGGATGCCGTTGAGCACCCGGAAAAATACCCGCAGCTGACCATCCGTGTGTCTGGCTATGCGGTGCGTTTCAACTCTCTGACCCCGGAACAGCAGCGCGACGTTATCGCGCGTACCTTTACTGAAAGCCTGTAAGGTTTCAGCTTTGGGGGTGGAATAAAAAAGCCGGGAATGTCCCGGCTTTTTTTTACTCTTCCGTTTTTGTCTCTGACGCAGCAGAGCTTGGCTTACGGCGCTTACCAATATTTTTGGTATCGCGGTGGCGCTGTTTAACGCGCGGCTTCTCTTTTTCTTTCTCTTTTCTCTCAGCACGTTTCGCGAGCGCTTTCTTGGACGGTTTACCCGTCATTTTTTCACTCGGCGCACGTGTGGTCGGACGAAGTCCGTCAATCACGCGAGCTTTCAGCGGCTCCTCAACGTAGCGGCCAATTTTCTGTAGCAGCAAATGGTCGTGCGCTTCTACCAGAGAGATAGCAATACCTTTGCGGCCCGCACGGCCGGTACGACCAATACGGTGCAGGTAAGTATCACCGCTGCGCGGCATATCAAAGTTGATCACGTGGCTCACGTCCGGGATGTCGATCCCGCGCGCGGCAACGTCGGTGGCAACCAGCACATTCACGCGGCCATCGGTCAGGCGCTTAATCCCTTCGGTACGCTTAACCTGCGCCATTTCACCTTCGAGATAGCAGTTGTTGATACCGGCATTGCGCAGCATTTCTGCCAGTTCATGCACGCGCTCACGTTTGCGCACGAATACGATGGTACGGGTTGCCTCTTCCTGCTTCAGCAGGTGTTTCAACAACTCAACCTTATGCTCAAGGTTATCTGCGCGGTAGTACCACTGGTGGATCTTCTTACGCTCACGGGTCGATGGCGTAGCGGACACTTCCACCGGATCTTCCAGCAGACGTTCGGCGAAATCTTTAATGGCATCCCCTTCAAGGGTTGCCGAGAACAGCATTGTCTGGTTACGCCAGCGCGTTTCACCCGCGATGTGTTCGATGTCCTGGGCAAAGCCCATGTCCAGCATGCGGTCAGCTTCATCGAGAATCAGCGTTTCCACTGCGCGGCAGTCGAAGTTCTCTTCTTTTATGTATTGCAGCAGACGGCCTGTCGTCGCGACAACGATATCCTGGTTTTCGCTGAACACTTCGGCGTGGTTCATATACGCTACGCCGCCGGTGATGGTCGCGATATCCAGATGGGTGTTCGCCGCCAGCTCACGCGCGTGTTCGGCAACCTGCATCGCCAGTTCACGGGTCGGGGTCAGGATCAAAATGCGCGGCGGGCCTGATTTTTTACGCGGAAAGTCGAGCAAATGCTGCAACACAGGCAGCAAGTAGGCTGCTGTCTTCCCCGTGCCGGTTGGCGCAGAACCGAGCACATCGCGGCCCTCAAGCGCAGGCGGAATGGCCGCGGCCTGAATGGCGGTCGGGCGTGTAAAGCCTTTGCTCTCAAGGGCATTGAGCAGGCTTTCATCGAGTTCAAGTTCGGAAAAAGTCGTTACAGTCATGTTCTACCTCTGTGTGGGGCGCTGATTATAGACGTTACGGCTGTAATCTTCATCTGTTTGTATGGATATCGCTTTTCGACCACTTCGCTTTCCCCTATGCTACTCCAGTTTCACTCAGAAGGTTGCCCTGACATGTCTCAACTCAAAGCGCAGTTGCGCCGCGATGGTTTTACGTTTAAACAGTTTTTTGTGGCGCACGATCGTTGTGCGATGAAAGTCGGTACAGACGGTATTTTACTGGGGGCATGGGCTCCTGTCGCAGGTGTAAAACGCATTCTGGATATTGGTACGGGCAGCGGACTTCAGGCGCTGATGCTGGCGCAGCGAACGGAAGAACACGTCACGATCGATGCCGTTGAGCTTGATCCTCAGGCGGCCCGGCAGGCAAGTGAAAACGCTGCCGACTCTCCGTGGGCAGAACGCATCAGGGTAGAATGCGCCGATGTCCTGACCTGGGCGCCGGAGCAGACCGCGCGTTACGATTTGATTGTCAGCAATCCGCCGTATTTCACGCCAGGCGTGGAATGTGGCACGCCGGAACGCGAGCAGGCACGTTACACCGGCTCGCTCGATCACAAGGCGCTACTGACCAGTGCGGCGGAGCTCATCTCGGAAGAGGGATTTTTCTGCGTGGTCTTGCCTGAAAGCACGGGTAATACCTTCATTGAGATCGCACATGAGATCGGCTGGAATCTGCGTCTTCGTACCGATATTTCGGATACGGAAGGACGCTTACCGCACCGCGTGTTGCTGGCACTCTCGCCGAAAGAGGGCGAGTGCTTTATCGACAGGATGGTCATTCGTGGGCCAGACCAGCGTTATTCCGAAGATTACACAGCTCTGACCCAGGCCTTTTATCTTTTTATGTGAACCTGCGGCGTCAACACCGACGGCCCGGACGTTTCAAGCGGTTCGGGATAGTCCAGCGTATAATGCAGGCCACGGCTCTCTTTGCGCATCATTGCACAGCGCACAATCAGCTCGGCAACCTGCACAAGGTTGCGCAGCTCCAGCAGATTATTGGAAACGCGGAAGTTGGCGTAATATTCATCAATTTCCTGCTGCAACATCATGATGCGGCGTAACGCGCGTTCCAGACGCTTCGTTGTGCGTACAATCCCGACATAATCCCACATGAAAAGCCGCAGCTCGTGCCAGTTATGCTGGATAACCACCAGTTCGTCCGGGTTTTCTACCCGACTTTCATCCCATGCCGGCAAGTGTGTTGTCGGACGTGCATAGGGCATGCGTTTGGTAATATCTTCCGCAGCCGACCACCCATACACCAGACACTCCAGCAGCGAGTTTGAGGCCATGCGATTCGCACCATGCAGGCCGGTATAGCTGACCTCGCCGATCGCATACAAACCATCCACGTCGGTACGACCATGATCGTCAACCATCACCCCGCCACAGGTATAGTGGGCGGCAGGTACAATCGGCACCGGATCGCGGGTTAGATCAATACCCAGACTCAGCAGCTTTTCATAAATCATCGGGAAGTGCTGGCGAATAAAGTCTGCCGGTTTATGGCTAATGTCCAGATACATACAGTCCACGCCAAGCCGCTTCATCTCGTGGTCAATGGCGCGGGCCACGATATCCCGCGGTGCCAGTTCACCTCGGGGGTCGAAGTCCGGCATAAACCTGGAACCGTCCGGACGCTTCAGATACGCGCCTTCGCCACGCAACGCTTCAGTTAACAGGAAGTTACGCGCCTGCGGGTGGAACAGGGCGGTAGGATGGAACTGGTTAAACTCCAGATTCGCCACGCGGCAACCTGCGCGCCAGGCCATGGCGATACCGTCTCCGGAGGCGATATCCGGGTTAGTCGTGTACTGGTAAACCTTGGAGGCGCCGCCGGTGGCCAGCACAACGGCTTTTGCCTGGCAGGTTTCCACCTTCTCTTTATTCCGATTCCACACCCATGCGCCGACAACACGGCGCGTGCCGGGCAGGCCAATTTTATCGGAAATAATCAGGTCGACGGCGTTGCTGCGCTCCAGTACCCGAATATTGGGATGGCTGAGGGCTTTGCTGACCAGCGTGGTTTCAACCGCTTTTCCGGTTGCATCAGCAGCGTGCAGAATACGGCGGTGGCTGTGCCCGCCTTCACGGGTCAGGTGATAGCTCTCTTCACCATTAGGCTGAACCTGCGTATCAAACAGCACGCCCTGATCGATAAGCCATTGCACGCAGTGGCGGGCATTGCTGGCGACAAACTCTGCGGCATGCTCATCCACGATCCCAGCACCGGCAATCAGGGTGTCTTCTACGTGCGAGGCAATGCTATCCGTTTCATCAAACACCGCGGCAATACCGCCTTGTGCATAGAAGGTGGAACCTTCGCTCATCGGCCCTTTACTCAGCACGATTACGTTCTGATGTTCCGCCAGGCGCAGTGCGAGGGAGAGGCCGGCAGCACCGCTGCCAATGATCAGTACATCACAATGAAGTTCAGGCGTCGTGTTCATGATGTTTGTTTAATTTACTAAACATGGTGTGGGGAGAATAGCATTGCGATGCGAGATATCGCACGTTTTTTTTGAGGTGTGTTGCAATGACTAAACGGAATCCCGGAAGTTAAATCTGCGCTAAATGGCCGGAAATATTTTGCGAAGCAGATCGTTAGCTTCAGATTTTGTGGTGAAATAAAGCCTGTGTTGCGTTACTCTTCTGACGATAAAGTTAATGATTCTTGTCAGAAAGCGGGTGCGTATCGTGAACAGACTTATAATGAGAGAAAATGAATGGTCTGCGGCGCGATGAACAAAAACAAAGGCGTTACGGAACTTATTGAAGAACAGACACTCTAATTCGGTGCTTGCTCAAAGTACAATGTTGTTAGAGTGGCGTTTCGATAACGCGTGGAATTTGGTTTGGGGAGACATTACCTCGGATGAGCGAGCAGTTAACGGACCAGGTCCTGGTTGAACGGGTCCAGAAGGGAGATCAGAAAGCTTTTAACCTACTGGTGGTGCGCTACCAGCATAAGGTAGCGAGTCTGGTTTCCCGCTATGTACCGTCAGGCGATGTTCCTGATGTTGTACAAGAGTCTTTTATTAAGGCCTATCGCGCGCTGGATTCATTCCGGGGGGATAGTGCTTTTTATACCTGGCTGTATCGTATTGCAGTCAATACGGCTAAGAATTATTTGGTTGCTCAGGGCCGGCGTCCGCCTTCAAGTGATGTTGACGCTATCGACGCAGAAAACTTCGAAAGTGGCGGCGCGCTGAAAGAAATTTCGAACCCTGAGAACTTAATGTTGTCAGAAGAACTGAGACAAATCGTTTTTCGCACGATCGAGTCGCTCCCGGAAGATTTACGCATGGCAATTACGTTACGGGAGCTGGATGGCCTAAGCTATGAAGAGATAGCCGCCATCATGGATTGTCCGGTCGGCACGGTTCGTTCACGAATTTTCCGTGCGCGAGAAGCCATTGATAATAAAGTTCAACCGCTTATCAGGCGTTGACGATAGCGGGATACTGGAAAAGGTATTAGGCATGCAGAAAGAAAAACTTTCCGCTTTAATGGATGGTGAAACGCTGGATAATGAGCTGCTCGATGAGTTGTCTCATTCTCCCGAAATGCAACAGACCTGGGAGAGCTATCATCTTATCCGCGACACGCTGCGCGGTGATACCAGTGAGGTTCTCCATTTCGATATCTCAGCACGCGTTATGGCGGCCATTGAGAACGAACCTGTTCATCAGACCACGCCGCTGATTCCTGAAGCGCAGCCTGCACCTCACCAGTGGCAGAAAATGCCGTTCTGGCACAAGGTGCGTCCATGGGCCAGCCAGCTCACCCAGATGGGGGTCGCTGCGTGCGTATCGCTTGCAGTTATCGTTGGGGTCCAGCACTATAACACTCAGTCTGAAGCCAATCAGCAACCTGAAGCGCCAGTGTTTAATACGCTGCCGATGATGGGTAAAGCCAGCCCGGTTAGCCTGGGCGTACCGGCAGATGCCTCCGCAAGCGGCGGACAGCAACAGCAGGTACAGGAGCAGCGCCGTCGCATTAATGCGATGTTGCAGGATTACGAGTTGCAGCGCCGTCTGCACTCCGAGCAGCTTCAGTTTGAGCAGGCCCAAACCCAGCAGGCTGCTGTGCAGGTGCCAGGAAACCAAACTTTAGGAACGCAATCGCAGTAATGAAGCAACTTTGGTTCGCCATGTCTTTGATGGCGGGTAGCCTGTTCTTCTCTGCTAACGCCTCGGCTGATGTTTCATCCGGGGCGTTGTTGCAGCAAATGAATCTGGCCAGCCAGTCACTCAATTACGAGTTGGCATTTATCAGCATCAATAAGCAGGGTGTCGAATCGTTACGCTATCGCCACGCCCGCCTTGATAACCAGCCGCTCGCCCAGCTTTTACAGATGGATGGCCCGCGTCGGGAAGTGGTCCAGCGTGGGAACGAAATCAGCTATTTCGAGCCTGGCCTTGAGCCGTTTACGCTCAATGGTGACTACATCGTTGACTCCCTGCCGTCGCTCATTTACACCGATTTTAAACGTCTCGCCCCCTACTATGATTTTATCTCGGTGGGGCGAACGCGTATTGCCGACAGGCTGTGCGAAGTGATCCGCGTTGTTGCGCGGGATGGGACGCGTTACAGCTATATCGTCTGGATTGACGCAGAGACGAAGCTGCCGATGCGCGTTGATCTGCTCGATCGCGACGGTGAAACGCTGGAGCAGTTCCGTGTGATCTCCTTTGACGTAAACAGTCAGGTCGGCAACAGCATGCAGAATCTGGCCAAAGCCAGCCTGCCGCCTTTGCTTTCCGTGCCTGCCGGCGATTCTGTCAATTTTAACTGGGTACCATCCTGGATCCCGCAAGGGTTCAGCGAAGTTTCCAGCAGTCGTCGCCAGCTGCCTACTATCGAAACTCCGGTTGAGTCGCGACTCTATTCCGATGGGCTGTTTAGCTTCTCGGTGAATATTAATCGCGCTACGGCGAACAGTTCCGAACAGATGCTCCGTACCGGTCGCCGGACGGTCAGCACGACGGTGCGCGATAATGCGGAAATTACCATTGTCGGTGAATTACCGCCGCCAACGGCAAAACGTATTTCCGACAGCATTAAATTCAGGGCTGCGCAATGATTAAAGAGTGGGCCACGGTCGTATCCTGGCAGGATGGCGTAGCGCTTGTTAGCTGTGACGTTAAAGCATCATGCAGCAGTTGCGCTTCGCGAGCCGGTTGCGGCAGCCGCGTGTTGAATAAGCTGGGGCCGCAAACGTCGCACACTATTGCTGTGCCGAGCGATCAGCCGCTGGTGGCAGGGCAAAAAGTGGAGCTGGGCATCGCTGAAGGTAGCCTGCTCACTTCCGCCATGCTGGTTTACCTTTCTCCGCTGGCAGGTCTGTTCGTGATGGGCGGGGTTTTCCAGATGCTGTTCGGCACAGATTTGGCCGCCATGTGCGGGGCCGCGTTGGGCGGCGTGGGCGGGTTCTGGCTTGCTAAAGGCGTTTCCCCAAGGCTTGCCGCCCGGGAAGCGTGGCAGCCCGTTATCCTCAGCGTTGCACTGGCACCCGACCAACTTCGTGTTGAGACGCTCTCTTCTGAGGCCCGGTGATCTGCCGGGCTTTATTATTATTTACATCGCAATAAAGAAAACGCCGTCTCTTCGCGCTATACCTGGCTCTAAGTGCAGTTCCAGCTGACGAGGATGTAGTGTAGAATGCTGCGTTTTCGCACTGAAAAACGTCAGGCTAAGAACAGCGGCCTCCAGGAATTCGTAAGGCATAATTATTTAACTATATGAAGAACATACGTAACTTTTCGATCATTGCTCACATTGACCACGGTAAGTCGACGCTGTCTGACCGTATTATCCAGATTTGCGGTGGCCTGTCTGATCGTGAAATGGCAGCCCAGGTTCTGGACTCCATGGACCTGGAACGCGAACGCGGTATTACCATCAAAGCGCAGAGCGTGACGCTCGACTATAAAGCTTCCGATGGTGAAACCTATCAACTGAACTTTATCGACACCCCAGGGCACGTTGACTTCTCTTATGAAGTGTCACGCTCGCTGGCGGCCTGCGAAGGCGCGCTGCTGGTGGTGGATGCCGGACAGGGCGTAGAGGCCCAGACGCTGGCAAACTGCTACACCGCCATGGAAATGGATCTCGAAGTGGTGCCAGTTCTGAATAAAATCGACCTGCCAGCCGCCGATCCTGAGCGCGTAGCGGAAGAGATTGAAGACATCGTCGGTATTGATGCGACCGATGCTGTGCGCTGCTCGGCGAAAACCGGCGTCGGCGTTCCGGATGTACTGGAACGTCTGGTGCGTGATATTCCGCCGCCGGAAGGTGACCCGGATGCGCCGCTACAGGCGCTGATCATCGACTCCTGGTTTGATAACTACCTCGGCGTTGTTTCGCTGGTGCGTATTAAAAACGGCACCATGCGTAAAGGCGACAAAATCAAGGTCATGAGCACCGGCCAGGTCTACAACGCTGACCGTCTGGGCATCTTCACGCCAAAACAGGTTGACCGTACCGAGCTGAAATGCGGCGAAGTGGGCTGGCTGGTCTGTGCCATTAAAGACATCCTCGGCGCGCCGGTGGGTGATACCCTGACCGGTGCACGTAACCCGGCAGATAAAGCGCTGCCAGGCTTCAAAAAGGTGAAACCGCAGGTTTATGCGGGTCTGTTCCCGGTCAGCTCTGACGATTACGAAAACTTCCGCGATGCGCTCGGAAAGCTGAGCCTCAACGATGCCTCCCTGTTCTACGAGCCAGAAAGCTCAACGGCGCTGGGCTTCGGCTTCCGCTGTGGCTTCCTCGGTCTGCTGCACATGGAGATCATTCAGGAACGTCTGGAGCGTGAATACGATCTGGATCTGATCACCACCGCCCCGACGGTTGTCTACGAAGTAGAAACCACGTCGAAAGAGGTGATCTACGTCGACAGCCCGTCCAAGCTCCCGCCGCTGAATAATATTCAGGAACTGCGCGAGCCTATCGCAGAGTGTCACATGCTGCTGCCGCAGGAGTTCCTCGGCAACGTGATCACCCTGTGTATTGAGAAGCGTGGCGTGCAGACCAACATGGTTTACCACGGTAACCAGGTGGCGCTGACCTATGAAATTCCGATGGCGGAAGTAGTGCTCGACTTCTTCGACCGTCTGAAGTCTACCTCCCGTGGCTATGCGTCGCTGGACTACAACTTCAAACGCTTCCAGGCCTCGAACATGGTTCGCGTGGATGTACTGATCAACGGCGAGCGTGTTGATGCCCTGGCGCTGATCACCCACAACGATAACGCACCGTACCGTGGTCGTGAGCTGGTTGAGAAGATGAAAGATCTCATCCCGCGTCAGCAGTTTGACATTGCGATTCAGGCGGCCATTGGTAACCACATCATTGCCCGTTCAACCGTGAAGCAGCTGCGTAAAAACGTTCTGGCTAAGTGCTATGGCGGCGACGTCAGCCGTAAGAAAAAGCTGTTGCAGAAGCAGAAAGAAGGTAAGAAGCGTATGAAGCAGGTCGGTAACGTTGAGCTGCCGCAGGAAGCATTCCTTGCCATCCTTCATGTTGGTAAAGACGGTAACGGTAAATAACCTTAAGGAGTTGGCATGGCGAACATGTTTGCCCTGATCCTGGTCATCGCTACCCTGGTGACAGGTCTGTTGTGGTGCCTGGATAAGTTTATCTTCGCCCCAAAACGCCGTGAACGTCAGGCTGCCGCGCAGGCAGCCACGGGCGATGCGCTGGACGCGAAAACCCTGAAAAAAGTCGGCCCAAAACCGGGCTGGCTGGAAACAGGGGCATCGGTATTCCCGGTGCTGGCGATTGTGCTGGTGGTGCGTTCATTTATCTATGAACCGTTCCAGATCCCGTCAGGATCGATGATGCCAACGCTGCTGATCGGTGATTTCATTCTGGTTGAGAAGTTTGCCTATGGCATCAAAGATCCGATCTACCAGAAAACGCTGATCGAAACGGGTCATCCGAAACGTGGCGACATCGTGGTGTTTAAATATCCGGAAGATCCACGGCTGGATTATATTAAACGCGCGGTAGGTCTGCCGGGCGATAAAGTAACCTACGATCCGGTGGCGAAAGAGGTGACCATTCAGCCAGGCTGTAGCTCTGGAACTGCATGTGAAAATGCGCTGCCAGTCACTTACTCCAACGTTGAGCCAAGTGATTTTGTGCAGACCTTTGCCCGCCGTAACGGCGGTGAAGCGACCAGCGGATTCTTCCAGGTGCCAAAAGGTGAAACCAAAGAGAACGGTATTCGTCTGGTTGAACGGAAAGAAACGCTGGGCGATGTCACTCACCGCATTCTGACCGTGCCAATCGCACAGGATCAACTGGCAATGTACTACCAGCAGCCAGGCCAACAGCTGGCGACCTGGATTGTGCCACCGGGACACTACTTCATGATGGGTGACAACCGCGATAACTCTGCGGACAGCCGTTACTGGGGCTTTGTGCCGGAAGCGAATCTGGTCGGTAAAGCAACCGCTATCTGGATGAGTTTTGAGAAGCAGGAAGGCGAGTGGCCGACCGGCGTTCGCCTGAATCGTATTGGCGGAATTCATTAATTTTCGTCAAAAATAACACGTAGCGGCTTTTATTCGCCGCTACGTGAATTATTTCAGCGATAAATCTCTTTGAACTAACGACATCCCCTGTCGTTGTGTATAGAATATTCCCCCGAAGTTTAAGGTTGGCCCTGCAAGGGTGCCACGGCACACGAAACCGCGTTGGTTTTCTCAGGTCGGTTTCGTGTGCTGCATTTTTGACGCATTCATTTATTGGTATCGCATGAACCCCATCGTAATTAATCGGCTTCAACGGAAGCTGGGCTACACTTTTCATCATCAGGAGTTGTTGCAACAGGCATTAACCCATCGCAGTGCCAGCAGCAAACATAATGAGCGTCTCGAGTTTTTAGGCGACTCTATTTTAAGTTTCGTGATTGCAAATGCGCTTTATCATCGTTTTCCGCGTGTGGACGAAGGTGATATGAGCCGCATGCGCGCCACGCTGGTGCGCGGCAATACCCTCGCTGAAATCGCACGCGAGTTTGAGCTGGGTGAATGTCTGCGTCTGGGGCCAGGTGAGCTGAAAAGTGGTGGTTTCCGTCGTGAATCCATCCTTGCCGATACGGTCGAGGCATTGATCGGTGGCGTGTTCCTGGACAGCGATATCCAGACCGTAGAAAAGCTGATCCTGAACTGGTATCAGACCCGCCTGGACGAAATCAGCCCGGGCGATAAACAAAAAGATCCTAAAACCCGTCTGCAAGAATATTTGCAGGGTCGTCATCTGCCGCTGCCATCCTATCTGGTGGTGCAGGTACGTGGCGAAGCGCACGATCAGGAATTTACCATCCATTGCCAGGTCAGTGGCCTGAGTGAACCGGTGGTCGGCACGGGTTCAAGCCGTCGTAAGGCTGAACAGGCTGCCGCCGAACAGGCGTTAAAAATGCTGGAGCTGGAATGAGCATCGACAAAACCTATTGCGGATTTATTGCCATCGTCGGACGTCCGAACGTTGGCAAATCCACCCTGCTGAATAATCTGCTTGGGCAGAAGATTTCTATCACCTCGCGTAAGGCGCAGACCACGCGTCACCGCATCGTCGGTATCCATACTGAAGGCGCGTATCAGGCGATTTACGTCGATACCCCGGGCCTGCACATGGAAGAGAAGCGCGCCATCAACCGTCTGATGAACAAGGCGGCGAGCAGCTCCATTGGCGACGTAGAGCTGGTGATTTTCGTTGTGGAAGGCACCCGCTGGACGCCGGACGACGAAATGGTCCTGAACAAGCTGCGCGACGGCAAAACGCCGGTGATCCTTGCGGTCAATAAAGTGGACAATGTGCAGGAAAAAGCCGATCTGCTGCCGCACCTGCAATGGCTGGGCAGCCAGATGAACTTCCTGGACATCGTCCCGCTGTCTGCGGAGACGGGTCTGAACGTTGATACCATCGCGGGCATCGTGCGCAAGCATCTGCCGGAAGCGACTCATCACTTCCCTGAGGACTACATCACCGATCGCTCTCAGCGTTTTATGGCGTCTGAAATCATCCGTGAGAAGCTGATGCGTTTCCTGGGCGCTGAACTGCCGTACTCTGTGACGGTGGAGATCGAGCGTTTCCAGAGCAACGAGCGCGGCGGTTACGATATTAACGGTCTGATCCTCGTTGAGCGTGAAGGGCAGAAGAAGATGGTGATCGGTAATAAAGGCGCCAAGATCAAAACTATCGGAATCGAAGCCCGTAAAGACATGCAGGACATGTTTGAAGCACCGGTTCACCTGGAACTGTGGGTGAAAGTGAAATCTGGCTGGGCCGATGATGAGCGTGCGCTGCGCAGCCTCGGTTACGGCGAAGATCAGTAACCTAAGACGACGAGTATATGGATGGATGGCAGCGCGCCTTTGTCCTGCATAGTCGTCCCTGGAGCGAAACCAGCCTGATGCTGGACGTCTTCACGGAAGAGTCCGGTCGCGTGCGCCTTGTTGCCAAAGGCGCACGTTCCAGACGTTCTAATCTCAAAGGTGCCTTGCAGCCTTTCACCCCACTGCTGGTCCGCTTTGGCGGGCGAGGGGAAGTCAAAACCCTGCGCAGTGCTGAAGCCGTTTCCCTCGCGCTTCCTCTTTCTGGTATCACGCTCTACAGCGGTTTGTACGTCAACGAACTCATCTCACGGGTGCTTGAACATGAGACCCGCTTCTCTGAACTTTTCTTTGATTACCTGCACTGTATCCAGTCGCTCGCTGGCGCAACCGGCACTCCTGAGCCTGTGCTGCGTCGTTTCGAGCTGGCGCTGCTCGGTCACCTTGGATACGGTGTTGATTTTCTGCACTGCGCGGGGAGTGGGGACGAGGTAGAAGATACCATGACCTATCGCTATCGTGAGGAAAAGGGCTTTATTGCCAGTGTCGTCGTCGATAACAGCACCTTTACCGGGCGCCAGCTCAGAGCACTGTATGAACGCGAGTTCCCGGACGCCGACACCCTGCGTGCGGCAAAACGCTTTACCCGAATTGCGCTCAAGCCGTATCTTGGGGGCAAACCTTTAAAGAGCCGCGAATTATTCAGGCAGTTTATGCCGAAACGCTAATGTTTTACCCCTCACCCCAGCCCTCTCCCGGAGGGAGAGGGAGAAGGTAAATGAACAAAAATACCGAGGATTGTCATGGCTGAATTACTGTTAGGCGTCAACATCGATCACATTGCCACCCTGCGCAACGCGCGCGGCACGGCGTATCCGGATCCGGTTCAGGCGGCGTTTATCGCCGAGCAGGCTGGGGCGGACGGCATTACCGTCCATCTGCGTGAAGACCGTCGCCACATCACCGATCGCGACGTGCGTATCCTGCGCCAGACGCTGGATACCCGCATGAATCTGGAGATGGCAGTAACGGAAGAGATGCTGACGATTGCCTGCGATACGAAGCCGCATTTCTGCTGCCTGGTGCCGGAAAAACGACAGGAAGTGACCACCGAAGGCGGTCTGGATGTGGCCGGGCAGCTCGACAAAATGCGCGATGCCTGCAAACGCCTGGCGGATGCCGGTATCCTGGTTTCACTGTTTATCGACGCCGATTTCACCCAGATTAAAGCCGCTGCCGGCGTGGGCGCGCCGTATATTGAAATTCACACCGGCTGCTATGCCGATGCTGAAAACGACGCAGCGCAGGCGAAAGAGCTGGAGCGGATCGCCAAAGCGGCAACCTACGCCGCGAGCCTGGGACTGAAGGTTAACGCCGGTCACGGCCTGACCTATCACAACGTAAAAGCCATCGCTGCCCTGCCGGAAATGCACGAGCTGAACATCGGCCACGCCATTATTGGTCGTGCGGTGATGAGCGGCCTGAAAGAAGCGGTTTCCGAGATGAAGCGCCTGATGCTGGAAGCGCGTCAGTAATGGCTATTCTGGGCTTAGGCACCGACATCGTTGAAATAGCCCGCATCGAAGCGGTGATCGCCCGGAGCGGCGATCGCCTCGCAAGACGCGTGCTGAGCGATAACGAATGGGCTATCTGGGAGGCGCATCAGCAGCCGGTGCGCTTTCTGGCAAAGCGTTTCGCGGTAAAAGAGGCGGCGGCGAAAGCGTTCGGCACGGGCATTCGTAACGGCCTGGCGTTTAACCAGTTTGAAGTGTTTAACGATGAGCTGGGTAAGCCACGTCTGCGTTTATGGGGCGAGGCGCTTAAGCTGGCGGAGAAGCTGGGCGTGGCGCACATGCACGTAACGCTTGCAGATGAACGCCACTACGCCTGTGCGACGGTGATTATCGAAGGTTAAATTTTGTCCGCATGGTGCATCAGGACAAACTTATCCCACAGCTGTTCTTCGTTCTCGACATGTGCCGGATCTTTTAAGATCGTATTGGGAATGGGGCACACCTTCTGGCAGGTCGGCGTCTCATAGTGGCCAATGCACTCGGTGCAGCGGTCGCTGTTAATCTCATAAATGCTGTCGCCCATCGAAATCGCCTCGTTCGGGCATTCGGGTTCGCACATATCGCAGTTGATGCATTTTTTGGTGATTAACAGCGCCATCAGGAAATTCTCAGAAACATCACAAACAGGGCGGGCATTATACGCTCATTCGTTGTTCAAACCAGTTTTTTTACCAGCTCTTCGCTGTGACGAATACGCTCTGGCGCACGCTCCAGATCCTGCTGAACCAGCGCCATAAACAGCAGGTCCGTCAGCATCATCTGCGCACTCGTCGACGAAATCGCCGCGCTGCGAGTGGCCTGTTCCTCGGCGATGGTATACAGACAGCGGGTGGCCCGCTGCTGGAGCGCATTCGGGCTGAAGCCAGTAATGGCCAGAATTTTTCCTCCTACGCGCAGGGCTTCGTCGGTAGCCATATTAATTTCACGGCGCTCGCCGGAATAGGAGATGGCCAGCAGTAAATCGTCAGGATCCATGGCCTGCACGGTCGCCAGCAGCGCGTGCATATCCTGTTCAACGATGGCGTTATAGCCGATTTTTGTCAGCTTCCAGCCAAAGTTACGCGCAACCAGTCCGGACGCACCGATCCCGGTCAATACAATACGCCGCGCGTCGCGAAGCATGGCTACGCTTTCCAGCAGCTTCTCTTCCGTGTTCACATCCAGCGTGGCATGCATTGCCGCCACGTTCTCTTTGATCAGCTTTTCGCCGACCAGACGCATCGGATCGTCGCCGCGGATCTGGTTATGCACCGGCATTGACTGCGGATTAGGGTTGCTTACCAGTGCTTCACTGATCGCCAGTTTTAGCGCCGGAAAGCCTTTATAGCCTATCTTTTGGGCAAATTTCACCACGCTCGACTGGCTCACCCCGGCTTCGCCTGCCAGCTGCTGGGAGCTGAGGTGTCGCGCGCGATCGGGCTGGGAAAGTAAATAATCCGCCAGCTTTTTGTCACTCTGGGCAAACCCTGCGTAGCGCTGGCGAATACGAATTAAACAGTTCATACGGTCTCCTGGCGAAAATGTGATTACCCGCGCAAATACGAATTATGCTCGCCTGAATGAATTTTATATTCCATTATAGTGCGTTTATTATGAATTAAAAATTCCAGAGGTAAATAACATGAATCTAGGCTCTCTTGTTTCTGAAAGGCGTAACCCGCAAACCATGGATCTTGATGCACTGTCCACGCTGGAGCTGGTAAACCGCTTTAATCAACAGGATACCCTCGTCGCGCTGGCAGTCAAAGAGACATTGCCCGAGGTGGCGAAAGTCGTAGACGCCGCTGCCGACGCTCTGAAAGCAGGAGGACGCATTATTTACATGGGGGCGGGTACCAGTGGGCGCCTCGGTGTGCTGGATGCCTCAGAATGTCCCCCGACGTTTGGCGTTCCGCACGGTCTGGTCGTTGGCCTGATTGCCGGTGGCCCCGGCGCGCTGCTGAAAGCGGTGGAAGGGGCAGAAGACAATAAACAGCTTGGGGAGGACGATCTCAGGGCGCTGAACCTGACCGCGCAGGATCTGGTCGTCGGGCTGGCGGCTTCTGGTCGTACGCCGTACGTCATTGGTGGGCTGGAATACGCCAGACAGACGGGATGTACCACGGTGGCCATCTCCTGTAACCCGGGCTCGCCGATTGCGCAGGTGGCCGCCATTGCCATCTCTCCGGTCGTCGGGCCGGAAGCGCTCACCGGCTCCACGCGCCTGAAATCCGGAACCGCACAGAAGCTGGTGCTCAATATGATCTCCACCGGCGCGATGGTGAAATTTGGCAAGGTCTACCAAAACCTGATGGTGGATATGCAGGCCACCAACGTCAAGCTGGTGGACAGAGCCTGCCGCATGGTGATGGAAGCGACAGGCGCCAGTCGTGAAGAGGCGGAAAAGGTGCTTCAGCAGACCGATCACGATGTAAAACCCGCCATTCTGATGATATTAACCGGGCTGGATGCAGCCGCGGCCAGAGCCAGGCTTGAAGCCCATCACGGGTTTTTACGGGCGGCATTAGAACATCAATAAGAGGCGTTTATGGACAAAACAGCAGCGCTCGCCAGCGACATCCTGCTTGGGATCGGTGGGGAAAAAAATATTCAGCGTCTGGAAAACTGCATGACGCGTGTACGCGTCGAGGTGTACAACGACGAAAAGCTTGATTTAACGCGCCTGAAGCAGCTCCCCGGCGTGAGCGGGTACGTTAAACAGGGGCAACAGCACCAGCTGATTGTCGGTCCGGGCAAAGCGGCGCAGGTGGTTGATGCCATGCGCGCCCTGATGACGGGCGGTGAAACGGCTCCCGCCTTTGACGACGCGGAACGCACCAAAGCGCAGGCGAAAGCCAAATACAAAGCCCCCATGAGCGATGCGCTGCGCCAGCTGGCAAACGTCTTTATTCCTCTTATCCCGGCGTTTATCGCGTCGGGGCTGATCACCGGGATTATCAATATCCTCAAGCGTCCGGATATTGTCGGGAATTTCGCCACCCAGTATCCGAACCTGCTGGGTATTCTGGCGATTTTCGGCAGCGCGGTGTTTGCCATCATGAACATTCTGGTGGGGGTGAACACGGCCAAAGTGTTCGGCGGCTCGCTGGCGATGGGCGGCGTAATGGCGGGTATCCTCTCCAGCCCGCAGCTGGCGCAGATTACGCTGTTTGGCGAGGCGCTTCAGCCTGGCCGCGGTGGGGTGATTGCCGTGCTGCTGGTGGTCATTCTGATGTGCTGGATTGAGAAAAAGCTACGCGCGTTGCTGCCAGGCTCGATTGAACTGATCCTCAACCCGCTGCTGACCACATTGATTACCGGGAGCGTGGCGATTGTGGCGCTGCAACCGTTAGGCGGCGCGATCTCTGAAGCCATCGCCCACGGCGCGTCTCTGGCGATCGATCGCGGCGGGCTGCTGGTGGGGGCCGTGCTGTCCGGGACCTTCCTGCCGTTAGTGCTGACCGGTCTGCATCAGGGGCTGGTGCCGATTCACGTCGAACTGGTACAGGCGCACGGCTATAACGCCCTGCTGCCGATCCTGTCGATGGCGGGCGTTGGGCAGGTCGGCGCGGCCATCGCGGTGCTGATGAAAACCCGCAACGCGCGTTTAAAAAAGGTCATTAAAGGGGCGCTGCCGGTCGGGTTGCTCGGTATCGGCGAGCCGCTGATTTTCGGCGTGACCTTGCCGCTGGGTAAGCCGTTCCTGGCCGCTTGTCTCGGTGGGGCGGTGGGCGGGGCGTTAATCAGCTACTGGAAAGTGGCGACCGTCATTACCTTCGGGATCTCCGGGTTACCGCTGGCATTAACCATCGTGACCGGAAAAGTGATGCTCTATCTGTTAGGCTATCTGGTAGCGGTGATCGCCGGGTTCCTGTTTACCTGGCTGTTAGGATTCAACGACCCAGAGGAGTAAGGTTTGGCCAGTCACGAGCGTCGCGTTGTCTTTTTTGATCTGGATGGAACGCTGCATCAGCAGGATATGTTCGGCACCTTTATGCGCTACCTGCTACGGCGCCAGCCCCTTAACGCGTTGCTGGTATTACCCCTGTTACCCGTTATTGGCATCGCGCTGCTGGTGAAAGGCCGTGCAGCGCGCTGGCCGATGAGCCTGCTGCTCTGGGGATGCACGTTTGGTCATAGCGAAGCGCGCCTCAAGCAGCTCGAACAGGATTTTGCGCACTGGTTTCGCGGGCACGTCGCCGCGTTTCCCGTGGTACAGGCGCGCCTGACCAGCTATCTCGACGCCAATGATGCCGATATCTGGCTGATTACTGGCTCCCCGCAGACGCTGGTGGAGCAAGTCTATTTTGATACGCCCTGGCTGCCGCGCGTAAATCTTATCGCCACGCAGATCGCGCGCGGCTACGGCGGCTGGGTGCTCACCCTGCGCTGCCTCGGACATGAAAAAGTGGTGCAGCTGGAGAAACGCATCGGTACGCCGCTGCGTCTGTACAGCGGCTACAGCGACAGCAAGCAGGACAACCCGCTGCTCTATTTTTGCCAGCACCGCTGGCGCGTCACGCCTCTGGGCGAACTTCAGCAACTCGAATAGTCTTATCTGTACCGGCTGTGTATAATGCCGCCCGCTTTTCGACTGGAGTATCAGCCCTTGTCCAACCCTGAACACAATCATGAATACTGGATGCGCCATGCGCTGGCGCTGGCTCAGCGCGCCTGGGAAGAGGGCGAAGTGCCCGTGGGCGCGGTACTGGTCCATAACAATCAGGTGATTGGGGAAGGGTGGAACCGTCCGATTGGCCGTCACGATCCTACCGCGCATGCTGAAATTATGGCGCTGCGTCAGGGCGGACTGGTGCTGCAAAACTATCGTCTGCTTGATACCACCCTGTATGTCACCCTTGAGCCGTGCGTGATGTGCTCCGGGGCGATGGTGCACAGCCGAATCGGTACGCTGGTGTTTGGCGCGCGGGATGAAAAGACGGGCGCTGCTGGTTCACTGATGGACGTACTTGGGCATCCGGGGATGAACCACCAGGTGAAAACTATCGGCGGGGTACTTGCACCAGAATGTTCGGGTCTGTTAAGTGACTTTTTTCGAATGCGTCGGCAGCAGAAAAAGCAACAAAAGGCAGAATTGAAACCGCAGGGTGATTAAGCTCTTCCGGTGCGACCACCGGATAGCTTTCAGCCAGCTGTTGCGCCTCGGCCGCCTCTTTTTCTTTCTCCAGCAGATATCCCACCAGGCTTATCTGATACTTACGAATATTTTCCACGTAGGCATACGCTTCATGGCCGCGCGCATAGCCATACGTCAGCTTCTGGTACCACTGTTTCTGGCTAAGCAGCGGCAGGCGCTGTTTTACATCTGACCAACTGTCCGGGTTACCTTTGGTTTTCGCCGTCAGCGCCCGCGCGTCGAGCATATGCGCATACCCCATGTTATAGGCGGCTAGCGCAAACCAGATCCGCTCCCCTTCCGGGACCGTCTCCGGCACTTTCGCCATCATATCCTGTAAATACTGCGCGCCGCCGCTGATGCTCTGTTCCGCATCGGTCCGGTCGCTGATGCCGAGGCTCTGGGCGGTATTTTTGGTGAGCATCATCAACCCGCGCACGCCCGTGGGGGAGGTGGCCTGAGCATCCCAGTGCGATTCCTGGTAGGAAATTGCCGCCAGCAGCTTCCAGTCAATCTCCTGGGCGTACTTCTCAAACAGCGGTTGCAGGTCCGGCAGCACGCTGTCCACCGCGCGCAGGAAGGTGCGGGTGTCAACGTAATCAAAATCGTCCCCGTGACCGAGATATTTCTCTTCCAGACGCGCCAGGGTGCCGTCTTCATTGATGGAATTAAAGAAATCGAGCATGGCCGCAGAGACGGTTTGATCGTCGTCCAGCTGGGTAAACCAGGTCACCGGCTGTTCGTCGGTCACATCCAGCGCCACGGCGATTTCAGGATGAACGCGCTGGAAAAGACTGATCGCCACCGAATCAGCAATGGTATAGGCCAGCTTTTTATCTTTTACCTGCTCCAGCAATTCGGTCGTGCCGAGTTTAGGATCGACCGTCCAGCTGAGGTTAGGGTATTTTTTCTCTTTCAACGCCCGCAGATCGTCAATCACCACATGGCCTGGCGCAATGGTCAATTGCTGGTCGGTGATGTCGGCCAGTGAGCGCGGGCGCAGGCTACCCACACGATAAACCACCTGCTGCGACACGGAGTAGTAGGTCGGGCCCGGCTGATAGTTTTTGCTGCGTTCGCTGTTGTACACCAGACCTGCGGCGAGAATATCGGCACGGTCATGGTCCAAATCATCAAACAGCTGGTTGATGTTCTGCCGCACGGTAACTTTCAGCTTCACGCCCAGATAGTCCGCAAACAGCTGTGCCAGTTCGTAATCAAGACCGATGGTTTTACCGTTGATATCGTCGTAAATAAGCGGGGAGGAGAGGGTACTGACGCGGAACTCCCCCCGCTCCTGAATGGCGGCGATACGGTTTTCGGCCTTGCCGAACCAGGGGATAGACGGCCAGAGGGCCACTGCCAGCAGCAACGTAACAATGCCGATGAGCAGATAATTAATCTTTAATTTTTTCAATTAGTTAATTCTCTGCGACGCCGGTTGCCTCAGTGTGCTGTAGTCATGTTAAGAGTAGAGTTTGCCATTGATTGAGCGGCATTTTGCGCAAAGTAGCGCCAGTTGGCAACCAATTAGAGAGACAGGTCACATCTATTGTTAAACATAAAGGTTGATTTTATTTCGACGCAAACGGTTTCGTCGGCGCTCAGGATTCTCTATAATGACGCCCGTTTTCCCCCCTTGCGCACACTGTAAGCGCCCCGGCGCTTCGAAGACGAGAGACTTATGATGGAAATTCTGCGTGGTTCGCCTGCACTGTCTGCCTTCCGTATTACCAAACTGCTGGCACGTTTTCAGGCGGCCGACCTTCCGGTAAGCAATATTTACGCTGAGTATGTCCATTTTGCTGACCTGAATGCCCCCCTGAATGCAGAGGAGCGCGTACAGCTGGAACGTCTGCTTAAATATGGCCCAAGCCTGAGCAGCCATACGCCGACCGGCAAATTAATCCTCGCCACGCCACGCCCTGGCACCATCTCCCCCTGGTCTTCCAAAGCAACAGACATCGCTCACAACTGCGGCCTGAACCAGATTAACCGTCTGGAGCGCGGTGTGGCGTACTACGTGGAAGCCTCTACCCTGAGCGACGTGCAGTGGCAGGCGGTTGCGGCTGAACTGCACGACCGCATGATGGAGAGCGTGTTTGACTCTCTGGATGATGCGCAGAAACTGTTCTCCCACCATCAGCCTGCGCCGGTACAGAGCGTGGATCTGCTGGGGCAGGGCCGTCAGGCGCTGATTGACGCAAACCTGCGTCTTGGTCTGGCACTCGCAGAGGATGAAATCGACTACCTTCAGGATGCATTCGTTAAGCTGAATCGCAACCCGAACGACATCGAACTGTATATGTTCGCGCAGGCCAACTCCGAGCACTGCCGCCACAAGATTTTCAACGCCGACTGGATTATCGACGGCGAACAGCAGCCGAAGTCGCTGTTCAAAATGATCAAAAACACCATGGAGCAAACCCCTGACCACGTGCTGTCTGCCTATAAAGACAACGCCGCGGTGATGGAAGGTTCCGAGGTGGGCCGCTTCTTCGCCGATCGCGAAGCAGGGCGCTATGACTTCCATCAGGAGCCCGCGCATATCCTGATGAAAGTGGAAACCCACAACCACCCGACGGCGATCTCCCCATGGCCGGGTGCGGCGACCGGCTCCGGCGGTGAAATCCGTGACGAAGGGGCGACCGGTCGCGGCGCGAAACCAAAAGCGGGTCTGGTCGGTTTCTCCGTCTCCAACCTGCGTATCCCGGGCTTTGAACAGCCGTGGGAAGAAGATTTCGGCAAGCCAGAGCGCATCGTGACCGCGCTGGATATCATGACCGAAGGCCCGCTGGGCGGCGCGGCGTTTAACAACGAATTTGGTCGTCCGGCGCTGAACGGTTACTTCCGTACCTATGAAGAGAAAGTGGACAGCCACAACGGCGAAGAGCTGCGCGGCTACCACAAACCGATCATGCTGGCGGGCGGGATCGGCAACATCCGTGCCGATCACGTGCAAAAAGGCGAGATCGTCGTCGGCGCGAAGCTGATCGTGCTCGGCGGCCCGGCGATGAATATCGGTCTGGGCGGCGGTGCGGCCTCTTCGATGGCCTCCGGTCAGTCTGATGCGGATCTTGACTTCGCGTCCGTGCAGCGTGACAACCCGGAGATGGAGCGTCGCTGTCAGGAAGTAATCGACCGCTGCTGGCAGCTGGGCGATGCTAACCCGATTCTCTTTATCCACGACGTGGGAGCGGGCGGTCTGTCCAACGCCATGCCGGAGCTGGTGAGCGACGGCGGCCGCGGCGGACGCTTCAACCTGCGCGATATCCTGAGCGATGAGCCTGGCATGAGCCCGCTGGAAATCTGGTGTAACGAATCCCAGGAGCGCTACGTGCTGGCCGTTGCGGCGGATCAGCTGCCGCTGTTTGACGAGCTGTGCCGCCGCGAGCGCGCGCCGTATGCCGTCATCGGTGAAGCGACCGAAGAGCAGCACCTGACTCTGAGCGACACCCATTTCGACAACCAGCCTATCGATCTGCCGCTCGACGTGCTGCTCGGTAAAACGCCGAAGATGACCCGGGACGTAACAACCCGTAAAGCGGCGGGCAAAGCGCTGGATCGCCAGGGCATCACCGTGGCAGAAGCCGTTAATCGCGTGCTGCACCTGCCTGCTGTGGCTGAGAAAACCTTCCTGGTCACCATTGGCGACCGTACCGTTACCGGTATGGTATCCCGCGATCAGATGGTCGGCCCGTGGCAGATCCCGGTGGCGAACTGCGCCGTGACCACCGCGAGCCTCGACAGCTACTACGGCGAAGCGATGGCGCTGGGCGAACGCACCCCAGTGGCGCTGCTGGACTTCGCCGCCTCTGCGCGACTGGCCGTTGGTGAAGCGCTGACCAACATCGCGGCGACGCAGATTGGCGACATTAAACGCATCAAGCTCTCCGCGAACTGGATGGCCGCCGCCGGTCACCCGGGTGAAGATGCCGGCCTGTACGAAGCGGTGAAAGCTGTGGGCGAAGAGCTGTGTCCTGCGCTCGGCCTGACCATTCCGGTGGGTAAAGACTCCATGTCGATGAAAACCCGCTGGCAGGAAGGTAACGAGCAGCGCGAGATGACCTCTCCGCTGTCGCTGGTGATCACCGCGTTTGCGCGCGTGGAAGACGTACGTCATACCGTTACGCCGCAGCTTTCCACTGAAGATAACGCCCTGCTGTTGATTGACCTCGGCAAAGGCCATAACGCCCTGGGCGCCACCGCGCTGGCGCAGGTTTACCGCCAGCTCGGCGATAAGCCAGCCGACGTGCGCGACGTCGCCCAACTGAAAGGCTTCTACGACGCAATTCAGGCGCTGGTGGCGCAGCGTAAGCTGCTGGCCTACCACGACCGTTCCGATGGTGGCCTGCTGGTGACGCTGGCAGAGATGGCCTTCACCGGTCACTGCGGCGTTGAAGCAAACATTGCTACGCTTGGCGAAGACCGCCTGGCGGCGCTGTTTAACGAAGAGCTTGGCGCGGTCATTCAGGTACGCGCCGCAGATCGCGACGCGGTGGAAGCGATTCTGGCGCAGCACGGTCTGGCAGACTGCGTACACTATCTCGGTAAAGCGGTGCAGGGCGACCGTTTCGTGATTGAAGCCGACGGCCACGCGGTGTTCAGCGAAAGCCGCACCACGCTGCGTATGTGGTGGGCGGAAACCACCTGGCAGATGCAGCGCCTGCGTGACAACCCGGA